>CAUYPK010041953.1:0-38534 GCA_963574355.1 Loris lydekkerianus
CTCTTTCATATTTATATGGATGGAGCTGGAACATATTCTTCTTAGTAAAGTATCTCAAGAATGAAAGAAAAAGCATCCAATGTACTCAGCCCTACTATGAAACTAATTTATGGCTTTCACATGAAAGCTATAACCCAGTTATAACCTAAGAATATGGGGAAGGGGGAAGGGGAGGGGAGGGAGCGGAGAGGATGGGCAGAGGGAGGGTAATTGGTGGGATCACACCTATGGTGCATCTTACAAGGGTATATGTGAAACTTACTAAATGTAGAATGTAAATGTCTTAACACAATAACTAAGAAAAAGCCAGGAAGGCTATGTAAACCAGTGTGATGAAAATTTGTCAAATGGTCTATAAAACCAGTGTATGGTGAAAAAAAGAAAAATTAAAACATTTAAAAAAATAAATAAATAAAATTTGGGTGACCACTGGGGGGGGTGATAGATAAATGGAATTATATTAAACTGCACTGCTTCTGCACAGCAAAGGAAAGACTCAGTGGGATGAAAAGCAACCTATAGAATGGGAGAAAGTATTTGTAAACTATTTATCCAACAAGGGACTAACATCGGAATATGTAAGGAACCTGAACAACTTAACAGAAAATACATAGAGACATACATGCATAAGTTCAATCAAAAAGTGAGCGAAAAATGCAAACAGAAACGTCTTTAAAAAATACATCAACATGGCCAAAAAGTGTATGGAAATCTTCAGGTCACTAATCATGAGGAAAGGCAAGTCAAATGATATATCATCTCCCAATGAGATATCATCTCACCCGAGTTAGAACGGCTACTGTGGAGAAATGGGAACTCTTATACGTTGTTGCTGGAAATATAATTCAGCACAGCCATTATGGAAAGTAGTCTTCAGGTTTTCAAAAAGCTGTAAGAGTCAGCAATTCCACTCGATATATTTGTTTAAAGGAAAGAACATGTGTGTACCAAAAAGGGTGGATATTGCAGCATTTTCCACAATAGCCAAGGTATGAAATCAACTTAAATGTTCATCTAAAGATGAATAAATAAGGAAAATGACGTATCTATAGACAATAGGATACCAGATAGCCATATGAAAGAATTAAATCCTGTTATTTGCAGCAACATAGATGAACTGGGAGGACATTAAGTTGTGTGAAATCAGTCAGGCACAAAATGGTGAGTATGAAGTATTCTCACTTACATGTCAGAGCTAAAATTTGTTTTGAGTTCAGGGATGTAGAGAATAGAATCAGTAAGTAACAGAGAGAGATAAGAGTAGCAGAGAAAGAAGGGTAGAGAGATGTTGGTTAAAGATGCAAAATTGCAAGTAGGTAGTAGGAATGACTTTGGTGTTCTGCAGAGCTGCAGGTAAATATGGTCACCTACAATTTATCATATATTTTCAAAAAACTATAAAAGAGGGTTTAGAACATTCACTGTAAAAAAGAATAGATAAACGAATCACGTGATAGATATGTTACTCCAATTTGATCATGACATGTATTCATGTATCAAAATAGTACTTTTATCCCATACCTATGCACAAATGTAAAATGTCAACTAAAAATAAAAGAAAAAAGACATTTTACCTTCTTCTATTTGGGGAACGGACATTAATTATTTTCATGTATGTTCATTCCTGTCACATCTCTCTAAATATAATGATTACACATTATATTACACATTCAAAAAAATATTGAAAATAAACTCATATTTCACCTTAATAAATGTAATAGCAAAATAAAACCAAGGAAAAGCAAAGAAAGTAATAAAGGGAATATTAATAAATTTAAAGTTGGTTTATGCTGTATATGAGAACACATAATAAACACTAGATCTGTTTCTTTAAAAAGAGTAAAATAAAAATCTAATATATAATCAAGAACAAAAGATTATATATTCTATGGTTCTCTTTATATTAATTTCTTTTAAAAGCAAAACTATGGAGACAATATATTAGTGGTTCCTATAACTGGGTGTGGGAAGAGGGATCAATTGTAAATGGTCATGAGGAGACTTTGTGAAATAATGGTTGCACAAATGTATCAATATAGTAAAAATTACCAAAATTTGTATTTATAATGGATAAATTTTATGTTTCATTTCAACCTCAACAGAAATGCAAAAAAAAAAAAATTCTTAAAGTCTGAAGTATGTACCACTAATAAATTTAAGATCATTTTGAAGTTTCAAGGCCTCTTTGAAATATTAAAACTATTAAATTAAAAAATCCACATTTTGGCCAGGCTTGGTGGTTCATGCCTTTAATCCTAGCACATTGAAGGCCAAGGAAAGAGGATTCCTTGAGCTCAGGAGTTTGAGAACAACTTGAACAAGATCCCACTTCTACCAAAAATAGAAAAAAATTAGTTGAGTGTCGTGGTGGGCACCTGTAGTCCTAGCTACTCAGGAGGCTGAGGTGGGAGGATCTCTTGAGAGTTTGAGGTCGCTGTGAGCTAGGCTGATGCCATGGCATTCTAGCCAGGGCAACAGAGTGAGAGTAGGTCTCAAAAAAATAAATTAATTAATTAAATAAATAAATAAATCTAAATTTAGTTATTTAAATCAGGATTAGAAATTTTTTCTTTGTTTTGCACAGGGCCAATAGAAAATATTTTAGCCTTTAGTAGCTCTATTGTCTCTGCAACAACTATTGAAACAAAACAGCTATAGACTAATAAGTAAATGAAGGGAAGGGCCAATGTTGCCCCATGAAGATGACAAACTCTGTCTTAAATCATTAGTGTTTCTGAGATATAATAATTGCAAAAGAAATTCAAATTTAAAGAAAAACTCTTGCCATTGTGTATCATACCATTCATACATAGTTTTAGACAAGTATCTGTAATCACAGCTATTGAGAGCATTCTTGTCTCTGAATTGTGTATACAATAATGGTGCATATATTTTTAAGTGAAAACTTTGTTTAAATTTAAGTGGTTTATTGTTCTAAGTTAGAATTTGTTTCTTTTCCATAATAGTGAGAAATTATGCCATTAAAATATTTATATTTAGAGCTAACAGTTGCATACTCACAAAACAAAGCATCATCAATAATTTTCACTTTGATGCTTTTTATGATAATACACTGTTGAATCAGATTCAGCAGTAAATGCAAAACATCTCTAAGGTATTGATTTTCCAAACAGTTCTGTCAAGATTATTCAAGAAATGAAGCAGTGGCTTGATGAGGCACACCACAGAATGATTTAAAAACATTTTGCTTATTGGGCAAAAGACACTGAGATGTAAGTTGTTTCCTTCATGGCAATAGTACTCATGTCTTAACACAAATAATTGTCATTTCTTTACTGATCATGATCTTAATTCACCTTCCCTACATTTAAGCAAAGAAGTGATCCAACCATGTTACCGAAAAATCGCAAATTCCTTGAATCTCATGTGAAACTTTTTCATGTTACTTTCTATCTATGTCAATTATTTCTGGTGTTGTAAGAAAATGTTAAAACTTAATTTATTGAATTTTATTATACTTGTCAAGATGGTGGGTGCTTCTTTAATTGGCTCACTCTCTTCTTGTTTTTAACATAAGAAGTTGGCTACCAAATACCCCAATTATCATTAACGTTATTTGAAAACTCTCTGGTGAATTCAGTTAAATAATTTCCATCATGTAGTACTTAAATTTGTGTGAAAGCATGCAAGTTATTTTTAAGATGGCCTTTGTTAATGGAGCTTAATTTTAATTGACCCCTCTGACTAAGAAATAAAGGACAAACTTACTGGCTCTCTTTAGCTTAGCAATTATATTATTTAGGAAGAAAATCTAAATAAATAATCATTTTGTCAAAAATTCAGCGCTAAGGAATCTCCTTACAATTTTTCTTTATAATATAGAAAAGTTAAAAACAATCACCTTACCCAAATTGAATGACTGATAAAATAAATTTTGACCTCATTATGTGCCATTATATACTAGAGAAGAAAATTCATTAGCACAAAAAGTGTTAAGGATACAATATTAAATGCAAGATTTTAAAAGAAAGTATTCAGGTCCGTCTCTTTCACACTGCATTGTTATAAGAAAAAAATTATGAGTTACTGAAATTCACATGGTGGGTAGATAGTGCCAAACTAAATGTTGGCTCTTGGGAATCTTAAAAGTGGGGAAAAGGGACTAATTAAAGAACTCAAATCTTTTTTATCTCATCCTCTATATAAGTAAGGTAAGGTATTGCAATTAAAATAGTTATATTTGCATATTTCCTACTACCTGCAAAGTGTTAGCATCAATGTGATTGTTATTCAACCATACAAAAGTACTATTCTCTCTATTTTATAGATGAGAACTAGGTCTCAGAGATTATCTAACTTGGTAAAAGTGTCTCAGAAGTAAACGCAGAGCCTAGATTTAAAAGTAGGCTGTCTGCTCTTCCTCCCATCTTTCCATGCCACCATAATGGTGCACATGAAGGGCCTGGGTGATACTGTTAAGAGCTCCAAGAATGCCAAAAAGAGAGGCATTCTTACATGTCCTTAGAAGGCCATGCTCCTAAGTCATAGTTGGTTTCTAACTGTGATGATGAAGCATGGTTACATTGGAAATCTGAAATCACCCATGATCACAGAGCTGGGAAAATCATTGTGAAAAAATGGGGAGTGATCAGCCCCAGAGCTGATGAGCAACTCAAAGATCTAGAAAAATGGACGAATAATCAGCTTCCATCTCACCAGTTGTTTTCATTGCACTGACAGCTTCAGCTGGCATCGTGGACCACGAAGAAGCAAGAAGACGCGCAGGAGGGAAAATCCTGGGATTCTTTTTCTAAGGAAAAATAAAATACCTCAATGGAAAAAAAAAAAAAAAACCCTAAACATAAGCCTCCACTTTTTCAGGGGCTCAAGGGTATCCTCAGAATTTCATTTCAGCACCTTTTCAGAGTGTGGTTAGAAACCCCATCCAGTAACTTCTGCTATCCCACAGTATTAAAGAAGAAATGGCAATTTCTTTTGGCACAGATTAACTCATAAACTAAATTATGCAATATACACTCATGAAAAGCATAAGACTGAAAGCTATTTCAAGCAAAGAAGCCTTAAATGGTGCCCATGGCTCTTAGTTATTCATTTGCTAAAATGTCTGTACCAATTTAACTTTTTAAAATGTCTGAATAACAGTTACAGTATGCACTTTTAAAATCAATACATACTTTTACTTTAAAAAAATATTTGAAAAGTGAAATGAGTGGATGAACTGAGAGTGACAAGATCCTGGAAAAAAACTGCACACCCCAAAAGGGAAGATTAAAGGCTGCCGGAACGAGGCCAGGCAGAGCAGGTCTGGGATTAGTGGTCTGCATCCCAGGATTAAGAACAGGCGCATCAAGCCGAACCAGGTGTGTGTGTAATCTATGGGGCCTGGAAAAATATGAATATTCTTGGATTTCTGTTCAAATCTCAGGTAAATGGTTCTGCCAAAAGAACACATAAAGATATCTCTCTCTCTCTCCTCTCTCTCTCTCTCTCTGTTTCCCCCTTGACGCTCTCTTTTCCAGTATAGCATGGTGGATTTATTTTTTTTATTTAATACTATTTTTTAAAAAATCAAAGTTTTAGCATGATTCCTATTGTGTGGCTCACTTCTAGAGGATCACCTCAAATGAGTCAAAAGAGAGGAAGAAAACTACACAACCTAGGAAGAAGGAAGGATCTGTCCACGTAAGGCCAGAGCTGCCTAGGAAGCATGCAGGAACACAGTGAAACCTACAGAAAGGTAACATCTGCCCGTATAAAGGACGTTTGAACCTCTATGTAGGGCTCCCTTAGCAGCTGAACTGGAAATCAATGGGAACTTTGGTTCATGGGAAAGCAGCTTCTGCCTAGCTGCTCCCCAGACAAACTGTGATGCTACCAGCTAGGGGATGGTGAACTTCTACCATGTTTCTTCCCAAGACCATAATGGACATGCTTTCTGCCGCTGTTGAATCGGCTGTGAAACGGGAGCAACTGTTGTGGCTGATAAAATTGTTTTATAAATAAAATGACATTATATGCAAAGCCTTAGACAAATTCCTGGCATATATATACATAAAAAAGGTGAATTATATAATATGAATATGATAACATTATATATAATATGAAAAAATATTCATATTATATAACATGTAACATAATATATAATACATATATTTATATATTTTTATATTTTATATTTTATATATTTATATAAATATATTTTAGATATTTATATTATCTCATTATATATTATACAATATAACATATTATATAATACTATATAATATATAAAATGTGTATTCATATTATTATAATACATAACTATTGTATTTTATATAATATATATTTTATATAGCATTATTAAATATCATATAATTATATTCATATTGTATATAATAATATAATATTAATGTATAAAATAGATATATTCCTATTATATTATATATATAATATGAAGATTACTGTTGTTTTAACTACAAAGGCAAGTTTTCCTTGATTTATTGCTAAAACTCCTAGCCAAAATTTTGTTCAAACTAAAACTTCATTCAGAAATGAAGTTAAGTTTTTACCTAGAGTATAAGTTGTCATATACTTAAATCATTATTTCTTCCAGGGTCATATGCATTTTATATGCCATAGAACAGAATCAAACACAAATGTATGATCGTTGCATGAAAAAGAAGCAGCATACTATTGCAACTAGGTGTTGTAAATGTTGACAAAGCTTGTTTGAATTTTTTAAATGCAAATTCTGAGGCTCCACTAAGATCTTCAGAAGCTTCCAAGGCATGTTAAAATTCGGGAAAATTATTTTAAATAACCCTATAAAAACAATTATTTACCTTGCTTTTGATTAAGAACAGGGCCAATTAATTTATTTAATTTTGGACACACGTGAAAATGCGCATGTACGCAAAGGTTGATTCATTTTATAAAGGTTATCTTCCTTTCAATAAACAGGTTTTAAAATGCACCTTCAAATTATGAGCAAATAAAAGATGCAAATCTATTGTTACATTTTATATATTTATTCTAAGACGATAATGACTTGGAGTTCACACTGGTTTAATAACATTCTAAGAGAGATTATACTATGCAAATGACTTACAGTTTAGCTGAAAAGTATCATCTAACAATTTTTGTTCACCGGAAATGATTGAGCACCTCAATGGTGAATCTCAAAAAGATGCTTAGCTATAATTGGAAAGGAAATTTTAAATATTTCATCTTGACCATCCGACTGTCTTCCAGCTTTTCATTATTCAGTCCAAGTATTGTCATGAAAATGAATTCATCAATGTAACACAGATAATAAGCCAATACCGAACAGACAGAACTGTCCTCCTGTTCTTAAGAGGAAGATTTTCTCATTGCCCTGTTCTATCAGTGACAAAGATGTCTGGACTTTATGAGCATCTCTTTCCATTTAGCCTTTTTAAAATATTAATGACACAATGATTTAACTCAACGTAGGTTCAGGAAAGTGCTTAGAAAGTACTTGCAAGATTTCAGACTGAAGATAAAGCTAATCAAATTATGTAAAAGATTAGGATACTTCATGTAGGCAAGAAAGTTCATGAAGAATATTATTAACGTTAACCTGAGAAAAGTAAGTTAACTGAAGCAATTTAGGGAGTCAAAATGTTCATATTTTACATACAAAATTACCTACCAGGAAATCATCTAGTAATACAACAAAACATATGCCCTTTGGTATACATAAATGCAGTTAGGAAATACCTTAGTTTGAAGTCTAACTCTCAAACCTATTCAGATTCAGGCATGTGTGGGAATAACTGGGAATCAGTAGACTGAAAGCTTACCGATTCTACTTTTGTAAAGAATGGATGAGTCCTATGGAAGAAAACTTACATGAAGGGAACTTGAATGCAGGTTCAACTAGCAAAGTTTTGGTTGTTAGGAGGTCTTTAATCCTCCATAGTCTTTAACATATTCACTCATGTTAAAAAAAATACACATTTCACCTGTGTAGTTCATAAACTTATGTTTATGCAAATAGAAATAAATATATTTTTATTATAGACAAATAAGATGCATAATGAGGTCGTTTAAAAAGCTTTCTAATAAAATTGGTAAACATTGAAGGGAAAGCAACAATATTGTCTTAAACTGTTCCAGCTGCTAGAACAAAATACCACAGTCTAGCTTACTTTTAAAATACAGAAATTTATTTCTTACATGTCTGGAAGCTGTGGAGTCCCAGGTCAAACCATTGGCAGATTCATTGCTGATAAAAACTCACTGTTTGGTTTGTAGCTAGATATTTGTTCAGGATGTGCCAGCTTTCCAATGTCTCCTTAATAATGACACTATGAGAACTCTGTCTTCATGGCCTAATTACTCCTACTCCTAATACTATCATATTGGTGGGGGGGTTTCTGCATACCAATTTTGGAAGACCCAAACATTTTGTTTATTGCAAATATTTAGCAACTCATTTAACTGTGTGTAATGTACACATTTGGAAACCACAGAACTGCTTAGCAATTTGAAAGCCTGAAATTTTCAGATCGCTGAAACATTTCCAGTGGAGAATGGTAAGAAAATGTGGTGAAAATCTAAAAAAAAAAAAAAAAAAAGCAATTAAAAATCAATGTTCTTTGTAAGAAGAAGATACTAGTAGCTAGGTAGTTGCAGTACCTGAGAGGATCTTGGTGGTAGCTGCCTGGGTTTACATGTCAGCACCTGCCAGAAATATTTTTTAAAATGTTTAAAGAGACTGTTGTAGACTATGTTCAGAATAAGCAGGTGGAGAGAATATAAAATTTATCAATAAGACAATCAATTGTGTGCACAGATAGGTTGTCCTTCAGAAACAATTTAAAAGAATATTATGTTATTTAACAAGCATGAATGAAAAGATCATTAGATTATTTCTGAGTAGACAACACTAACTGTACTAATTTAATGATAGTTGGCTAAAAGGAAATGCAGACAGAAATAATCACTTGTATATCCTTGCTATTCTTAATCATGCCTCCAACACACATATTTACAAACTCACAGAGATATAAAGAAAATTAACAACCAAGGGTACAATTCTCTTAACCAATGCCATCTTTTGAGATATTTCTACAGTCCTTTTCTTATATAAATACAATAAACAAAATGGCAGAATACAGGTTTTTCTAATAACTCAATTTTGAAAAATCCAAGGAAAAGGGAAGTGCCTGTGGCTCAGTGGATAGGGCGCCGGCCCCATATACCTAGAGTGGCGGGTTCAAACCCAGCCCTGGCCAAACTTCAACAAAAAAAAATAGCTGGGCGTTTTGGCAGGCGCCTGTAGTCTCAGCTACTCGGGAGGCTGAGGCAAGAGAATTGCCTAAGCCCAGGAGTTGGAGGTTGCTGTGAGCTGTGTGATGCCATAGCACTCTACTGAGGGCAAGAAAAGGAGACTCTGTCTCTAAAAAAAAAAAGAAAGAAAGAAAGAAAATCCAAGAAAAAGAGAAAAATGAGAAGTCAGTGGTTTGGATAGGTCTGCAGAGAAGGAACAAAAATGGACCCACTAATTTCCACAGAATGGTAGAGGAGAAATATTATACTAAAACATAGAACATTCTATTTCTTATCTTGTTCTTTTTTTTTTTTTGCTTTTGGCCTAACTTCTTAAAGTAGAGAAGTTTCATAATTGGCCTGAAGCAACTGAGTACAGAAATATAAATTAAAAAAAAAGAAAGTCCTAAATTTATACTGAACTAAATTTACACTGTATCATGGAGACCTCCTGTTCAAACCTAAGAGGCAGAAAGATGAAAAGCTCCAGGTCACTGTACATACAGATTAGCAAATAATGCTGATATGTGAGAGAAATATGTTGAAAAATCTGAATAAAGCTTCCAGCTGCTTTAGCTCATTGCTCACTTCTCATCATATTTTTCAGCACATAGGAGGCCAGATAAAAACAAAACAAAACAAAACAAAAAAAAAAAAAAAAAAAAAAAAAAACTTTACTGTCATAATATAAACAAAGAGTAAAGAAAAATGTTCAGGTAATTTATTCATGCAGAGTATCCCCAAGGCAGAAAACAAACATATAAAAATTTAAGAAGGATATTACAGATCAGAACAAAAACTCCAGAAGTAAGAGGATGTTGGTAAAAATTCAATATTCTCAAGCACATTAAAAAAATAAAAAAAGGCCCTAAAAAGAAAAAAAAGGTTCTCTATTGAGATAGAAAAGTGCAAATGACAAATGAAATGTGTTTACTGATGAGCAAAAACTAATCATATTTTTGTATGTCTGATGTTGCAGAAAATAAGTAGAAAATAATAAAAGTTCAAAATTAAGAGCCATAGAAGTAACGCAATCTAATATTGTGTACTGGTAACAAAATCTTTCATGAGATTAATGACAGAAGGTGAACTGGAAAATAATAAAGATTAGATTAAATAATAAATAAGAACTCAAAAGATTAGAAATAAGAATGAGTTATTATCATATGCTTCAATTGTGTTACTCAAGCAAAGAATGGTTAAAAGGAAAAAATATTTAAGCCTACGATTGAAGAAAATTTCT
The DNA here is from genome assembly GCA_963574355.1 of Loris lydekkerianus. Classification (NCBI taxonomy): domain Eukaryota; kingdom Metazoa; phylum Chordata; class Mammalia; order Primates; family Lorisidae; genus Loris; species Loris lydekkerianus. The sequence goes on from CAUYPK010041953.1 coordinate 10,499, forward strand.
CTAAAGTAAAGAAAGGATGAATGAAATCTCTAGTTTATTATTATATTTTAGAATTTATTTTATTTTATTTTATTATAAATCATAGCTGTGTACATTAATGTGATCATGGGGCACAATACACTTGGTTTATAGATCGTTTGACACATTTTCATCACACTGGTTAACATAGCCCTCCGGGCATTTTCCCGGTTATTTTGCTAAGACAAATTTACCTTTCAAAAAAATCAGAAAATATACTATGGGCAAGGCAAAAAAAGCAAGGAAAAATCATTAGCCTGAACTCAGATATTTCCAATGCAATATTCAATTGCCGTAAGACACTGATACAAGAAAAAATTGTGATAGACAAAAAAAAAGTGTGGTTCACGAAAGTTGATTACAGAATATTTTTAATTAAATGTAAATATGATGTTTATCATGAGAAAACTTATAAAATGTTTAATTTCTCAGAGTCTTTGTATAATAATCTTAAAAAAAAATCACCATAGAATTCATACAACTAGATTAAGGCAATGAGTAAGTAGTGGCAAAGGGTTGAGAGTGAATTTGTCATGTTTTTTAAGTCTAACCAAATACAGAGCATTATTTTAAAGATCAACTCAAGGAGTACAAAAATAACATAAGTAATCATCATAGAGAGGGTAAATAAGATGTCAGAGGAAAGAAAATTTTGCTAACCACAGCTTTCATGAAAAATTAATATCTTAAGTTAAAAATCATTAAGGGAGCAATGAATGTGATTATTTTATATTTTATGGATAAAAACAAACATGTTAACTAAGTAAATAAATAATAATACACAAACCAAATTACCGGAAAGAAAAACCTACACCTTCCCAAATCAAAGCCTCCATCAATGCTTTAATGAGACACTCAGTGTTTTATGTACCATAAAGAAAGAAAGAAACATGCTGTCAAACTATTGTGCAAGGCTTTCTTATCTCTCAGAATGCTTGTACTATGCTAATTGAGCAAGATTTTTTAGACTGAGCTAGAATTAGACCAAGTTTTAATAGTTGTCATTCTTCAACCATGAGACAGAAGCTCTTCAGTATAATAAATTGGCTAAGATATTACTAAGAAACTTCTTCACACAGAGTCTAGTTCCTCTGAATAACTTTTTATTTTCTCAGACTCTAAGTTTTTTATACAATAGCATTCTCTATGCCATCAAGAGGGTTATTGATTCAGCCTTTCTTAAAAGAGTGTTTACTAACATCCTTAGGACTTTTTCTCTAAATAACTGACAGCATACTTCAAGCTGGGACTATAGAACTTTAATATACTGAGTGTGATGGCAATCTGTTTGTGAGAATCTCAGCATGACAAGGTAATATAATTTTTTCTATTTTTGAGAATCTTCTTTTATCAGTCTTTTGCTAAGAAATATGAAATTAATTCTTTCTTCCAATAACAAATTTTTGTTTTACTGATGCCAAATTTTCACCCATTCCTTATTTTTATTTTTATAACAATTTGTGTACAAATTATGAGTATCATTTTGGTACTAAATTATAACCTTTTTGGAGACATATTTATGGTTGTAATCAATATGCATAGTACCAACACTGCAATAATGAAATGCAACTAATGACCCTGTGAACAGATGACCAAGTTCACTTATACAAGACAGTAACAACAGGATTAAATGGCAGTCTATTTTTAGATCTCTAAGTGTTCTCCATATATCTTTCCAAAAGGAATGTATTAATTCACATTCCCACCAGCAGTGTAAAAGTGTTCCCTTTTCTCCCTGGTTTTGATGCTAGGAGCACAGCAGTGAACAAAGGGCAAAGATTCCTGTCCCTGCAGAGCTGATGGTTGAGTGAGAATAGAAAGAAAATAAGAATAAACAAAACATTTAATATGCCATATGAGAGTAGCAGTTGGCCCTCTTTATCCCCAGGTTCTGTATCCTTGGATTCAACCAACTATGAATCAAAAATATTCTAAAAGAGGGCGGCACCTGTGGCTCAAGGAGTAGGGCACTGGCCCCATATACAGAAGGTGGCGGGTTCAAACCCAACCCCAGCCAAAAATTGCAACCAAAAAAAAAAAAAAAGAAAGAAAGAAATTCTAAAAGAGACAGGCGTGGTGGCTCATGCCTGTAATCCTAGCACTTTGAGAGGCTGAGGCAGGAGGATTGCTTGCGCCCAGGCGTTCAAGACCAGCTCAAGCAACTTAATGAGACTCCATTGCTACAAAACATTAAAAAATTTAAACACCCAGTCAGGTGTCATGGTGTGTGCCCGTAGTCCCAAGCTACTCAGGAAGCCCAGGCAGGAAGATCACTTAACCCCAGAAGTTAGAGGCTGCAGTCAGCCCTCATCGTGCCACTGAAGTCCAACCTGGGGACAGAGTCAGACCCTATCTCCAAAAACCAAACAAACAAAAGCCAAATGATGCAGAAGCTGTGGGCTACAGAGAAAAGTTTGGCTTGTCCTTTGGATGATGTAAGAGCTTGCAATCATGTTGGGTTTTATTTTGTTTTAGTTTTCCTGTGCTTGTGGTGGGGGCAGAGGGAGTGTGTGTGTCACTTTATTATATTTACTTCATGCCCTTGAGTTATATCATCAGTCTCTTGAAATCTCAATGTACCAAATTTCCATCTCAAAATAGCACAACACAAACAAGAAGCATCTATATTTTCTGCTAAAATCCAGGCCTTAAAGAACATGTACTCATCTTTTCTCCTGCAGGCCTGAGAATGCTTTCCCAGTCTGCTGACTCCATGCTTGCCCAAGGAGAGGTAGTCTTATTTTCTCTGAGTTCTCAAACTCTGGGATTATTCCATCAGATGGACACCATCCTTCTTTGTCATGGTGAGAGAAGGGACCCTCAGGGGTGACCTCCATGGGAACCCCAAGTTTTCTTGAAATCACCAACTAGGTCTTAATATTCTGGATCAACATAGCCCAGAGAGATTCTTTTCCCAGAACTGACCCTCTGAGCATTTGTTAAATAAGTAATTAAGGACCTGCAATGTTTGTCCTATGACCATTTGTGTCAGGGGGTGTGCAGAGGAAGGGCCTCCTAGCCCTAGGGTTTGCTGCAGCTCCCCCCTCAGTCAGGGATCCCATGCCTCAATTACTCTAGTTCCCACCACATACAAGTGGGTATTCAAGAGTCCCTCTTTCCCGGGTATCTGTTCCTATTTCACCATTCTTGGATTAGTCATTGAGTATAATTCCTGAAGGACAACTCGATGCTAGGCCCAACAGATCCATTGAACAGCAAACATGGTAATGAGGAGGGTCCTGGTGAAGCTCACAGTTGCCTAAGAAATGCAGATCTGGGGGAGGGGGGGTTAGTTTCCTAGGGCTGCTGTAATAAATTATTACAAACTGAACTAAAACAAGAGTTTGGCTTGGAGCCTGTGGCTCAAGCAGCTAAGGTGCCAGCCACGTACACCTGAGTGGCGGGTTCAAATCCAGCCCAGGCCCGCCAAACAACAATGACGGCTGCAACCAAAAAATAGCCAGGCATTGTGCCAAGTGCCTATAGTCCCAGCTACTTGGGAGGCGGAGGCAGGAGAATCGCTTGAGCCCAGAAGTTGGAGGTTGCTGTGAGCTGTGATGCCAGAGCACTCTACCCAGGGTGACAGCTTGAGGCTCTGTCTCATAAAAAAAGCAAACAACAACAACAAAAAAAAAAAAACCAAGAGTTTATTCTCTCACAGCTCTGGCAACCAGAAGTCTTAAACCAAGGTGTGGGTATGATCAGTTCCTTCTGAAGTCTCTGAGGGGAGTATCCATCCCAGGGCTCTCTCCTGGCTTTGGGCAGCTCCAGCCATCCTTAGGCTTCCTTGGTTTGCAGATGCATCCCTTCAACATCTACCATCATCTTCACCCAGCCCTTCCTTCTGTGTATCTGTCTTTTCTTTTCTTTTCTTCCTTTTCTTTCCTTTCTTTTCCCTTTCCTTTCCTGTCCTCCCTTCCTTCCTTCCTTCCTTCCTTCCTTCCTTCCTTCCTTCCTTCCTTCCTTCCTTCCTTTTTTAGAGACAGTGTCTCACTCTGTCACCCTAGATAGAGTACCATGGCATCATAGCTCATAGCAACCTCAAACTCTTGGCCTCAAGAGATCCTCCTGCCTCAGCCTCCCAAGTAGCTTGGACTACAGATGCCCACCAGAACACCCACCAAATTTTTCTATTTTTAGTAGAGATGGAGTCTCACTCTATGACTTTGATCTGTTTGAAGAGTCCTGGTCAATTGTTTTGCACAATGTCACCCAAACTGGATGTGTCTGGTCGTTTCCTTGTGATCAGGAAACAGGTTCAATACTTTGGCAGGTTGTCATACTTCAAGGTTGATGCTGTGTCCTTCACAGTGCTTTGCAGCAGGGAGCAGGGAGTGTTAATGGCACTTTGATTACCTGGCTAAGGTACAAGTGCTAACTTGGTTAAGGTGGTGTCTGCTAGGTTTTTTTTTATTGCACAGGTGTCTTTTCCCCATCACCATTCATAAGTGATCTGTGAGCTAATCCTCTGAGACTGTGTGAATGCCCACATCCCCATTGATTAGCTGTGCCTTCAATCAATTCATCTGGTGGCTGAAAAATGGTGATTTTTCTAACTCAACATTTCCTTCTATGTGTACTAGTTGGCATTCCAGAATGAGCATTATTTTTTTTCCAAAGGAGCAGAGGTGGCACGCACGTCTGGGCTCTTCACTTGCTGGGCCTCCCAGCCTCGGTTGTCAAGCATGCCTCTTGACTATAAAATCAGGTAGGAGGTTTACAGCATTGCTCTGTGCCTTTGGGCAATCCCATGATCCCTTCTCTGGGCACTTCCTTATTAGTCAACAAGAGGCAGATGGATTCTGGCTTAGGAATAGGCAGTTCATATCATACTGTTTCCAAAGGCCCTTCATTCTGCACTCTCCAGGTGTGTAGGGGGCAGCTCGGATGCCAGGCTTAAGCAGGGCAGTGGGCACAGTCCCACAGAGAACACTGGCCAGTGAAAGCAAGTGATCACTTAGTGTGGGTGGCAGAACTCAGTAGAACAGGAAGAGAAGGACAATAGCTGTGCCTGTTGCCTGACCTGCTAGGGCAATCTCTGTGTTTACCAGCTGGGTGGGGCCAGCTAGGCAGTACTCAGCAGCTAAGCTCCAAGCCCAATGTCCCCTTTCACCTTGTGCCTCTGGGGCAACTGGAGACCTCCAAAAACTACTATTCTCAGAACACGTATCCATCTCCCAGTCCAGCCCCAACTGCCCAAGTGGCTAAATTTGAACCAGAACAAGGAAATCTCAGCTGCCCTGGGAACTGATCATCCTGGCCTGCTTAAGGTGCATTTGTGACTTTATTTTTTAGGACCTGCACTGGCCTGAGAAATCTCAGTTACAAGCCAAACCTATTGATCATGTGATTATCTTCTCATAAACTCTACCTGATCCATAAATCCAGACAAGTTTGCTGAGACCCTGCTCTGTGCTAGCCTGTGGTGGTGGTGGTGAGGGATTGACAAAAGAGGCTCAGCTTCTACCCTCCCAGTGAGATGGAGGATACAGACTCATTAAAGATCAGCTCTCTGTGGGCAGATGCTGGTTGGGGACCTTCTGTGATCTAACACTTAGTAGATGTTCAGGGAATCAACAAGTGAGTAAACTATCCTACCTTGTCATCCCTTCCATTGTGCTTTTTGCTAGCTCTCATGATATTGCATTATTCTAAAGTGTGCTGTATCTCTCTGTGGGACCTCCGGGATTTTGCACACCAAGTTCCCTCTAGCAGAAGCACATTCTGCTTATTCATTGATGTGTCTGCTGAGGTAGGACAAAGCTTGGCATGGAGCAGGGGGCACATTAAATATTTGATGAGTGAATGAACGAATGGATGGATGGACGATGCCTTTGTCCATTGTATGCCCCCGGAAGCAGGGACAGTCCGGACCCTCCCTATTCATCTCGGTCCCCCGCCCGCCCGCCAAGAATGAATGCATCTTTTCATCCACTGGGTGGATGGCCCAGCTGGGGCAAAGGAGGCCAGGCAGGGAACTGAGTTGGGTGTTGCCATGACCCCCACCAAGGTTTCCTACAGGGTCCGCTTTCGTGGACATTGGGAGTTCGCATCCTTTCTCCAAAACTCCGCCTCGGTCACCTGATTCCCACCGCCAGTCCCTAATCCCTTACCACCCAGGGAACCCGGGACGAATACTCAGCCAACAGCACGTGGTCCAGGGACCCCAGGTTCCTATTGGCCGTTCACTGTCCTTCCTCTCCGGAGATTGGCCGGGGCCCAGCAACAGCTAACCCCCTCTACAGCGTTGTATGGTACAGCCCGCCGCGGCTTAGGCGAGCCGGAACGGTCCATTTTGCCAAAGCGTAGGGGAGGTCGGTAAGTGCGGAAGAGGCGGAGGGATCCCTCTGGAATGTTTCCGTCGGTTCCATCCGAAGCGGGGCGGCGCGGATTGGCCACTAGCACCGAGCGGCTGCCTTTGGTTGGTCGACTGCCAGCGCCAGCCCCGCCCCTCCAAGCCGTAGCCCCAGGAGAGGCTGGGGGTGGAGTTTGCCGAGGCCCGACCTGGGTGCGAGCGGGACCACGGCGGCGGCGGCGGCGGCGGCGGCTCAGGTGAGTGGCCCCCAGAAGGAGGGGTGCCTCCTCTCGGGGTAGTGGACCCAGTGTGGACCCTGAGGGTCGCCGACCCGCCAGGATCCGGTTGATCGTGCAGGGCGGGGCCGGCCCAGTGGACGCTTCTGTAGGTCCAAGGCTGGAAGCAGGGATGCCCGAGGCCCCTTCCCCGCGGGGCATCTCCTTTCCTGCTAGGGGGCTGGGGCAAACACCTCACTCCTCCGAGCAAGGGTCTTCAGCCTTCTGGTGCCCGTGCCTCCTTCCGCCCTTTGGACTGTCCCCATCCCGGCGGAGACAGGCGCGAGGTCGGTATTTCTGACCCCAGCCCAGGCTCTTCACGCCCCTGCCCCGACCTAACCGTGTCTGAACCCTCCAGGGCCTGGGAGAGTGAGGGACGCGGTGATGACCAAGGTGGATAACAATAATTGTGAAAAACTCACCCCAGCTAGCATTTATTGAGTGCTTCCGTGTCAGCATTTTACCATGCGGATCATTGAATCAAAACACCTCATGGGAAGGTGCTGCTACTTCGTTTAGAGGTGAGGCAGCAGACCCAGAGAGGTGGAGTGACTTGCTTAAGATCACATAGCTAGCTAGGCTGTGGCAGATCTAGGCCTGGATGAAGCTTATGTGTTAGAGTCTAGACTAGATGCCCAGTGGCTCCATGGTTCTGATGTTCCTGACCATCTCCATTCCCACCCCCACACCCATCCCATACCCGCCATCTGGGCCACACCTGCTGGTCTTTGCTTCCTCCCCCGCTCCTCCCAACCCCTCAGAGTTTGCCAGACACAAGCTGCTCGAACAGGAAACTGCCTCCATTCCTTTATTCCCTGAACTAGAATGGCAAGGCTTCAATAACTGAGAAGAGGGTCCTGAGAAGAGAGTGCACTAGCAGGGGAGATGGGCAGGGAGGCAGGAGGCTGGGGTCCTGGGTCCACGGAGTCCCCCAGGCAGCCTAAGCCAAGGCTGAACAGTAGGCATTCTCCACGAAAACACCCAGGAGCCGGTTTTTCAAGAGTGAATCAGAGGTTTCCTTCTCTTCAAAGCAATACCCTTCTGGAAGCTGGAGCCTGGGTGTGGTGTCTCCCCTGGTTTATGTGAGCTCCCAGGAACCCCCTCTCTTCTTCCTGCTCCCCCCACTGGGCTTCTGTATGGCGGCTGTGAGACTGCTAAATTTCAGACCTTTCCCAAGAATAGAGTGGGGATGGTGAAATTCCAGCCCACAAACTTGGTGCTCAGGCTAAAGCTCCTCTTCTTCATCCCTGTGTTCAGGTTTGAAGGGAGACAGGGAAAGTGGGAAGGTGATGAGAGTTAGCAACCCCCTGGCAGGCATGTTGGGGGGCTGTTTTAAGGATAGAGGAGCTCAGCAATCAGAATGAGGACTTAAGACACAGTCGTTCATTCTACACATATGTGTTGAGCACCCACTATATGCCATTCTACACATATGTGTTGAGCACCCACTCTGTTCTTGGCAGAGAGGATGTGATAATGAACAAGGCAAAAATTGCTGCTCTCAAGGAGTTGGCATTCTCATGGGGGGGGGAGGGAGCGGAAACAGGTAACAGACAAGTTAACAAGTAAATAAAGAAGATAATTTCAGATGTGTTAAGTGCTGTGAATAAAATACGAGGGGGTGGCATGATAGAGAGTTATGGGCAGGGGATGCTCTTGGGCTGAGATCTGGACGACAAAAAGAAGCCAGCCCTGCAACAATCAGGCAAGGAGCACAGTGAGGGCCAAGGTTTTGAGGGTAGACCAAGATTGGAGTAGTGTGTCTGGGGCAGAAGATAAAGCTAGAGCCGTGATTGTGCAGGGCTTGGTGGGTCACAGTAAGGAGTTTGGAGTTTTTCTTCTGGAAGGTGGGAAACCGTTGTAAAGTTTCAGGCAAGGGAGTGAAGCCATCTGGTTTATGTTTTAAAATAGAGACATAAAGTGAAATAACAGCCTAAGGCTGGAAGACAAGAGTTCTGCTAGGGCAGCATGTAATTAAGTTCATGGGCCTGAGCCGTCTATTCCACAGGATGGTTCTAACAGGCTGAGGCAAGCCAGGAAGGCTGTCGGGAGGAGTTGGCCTGAAGTAGGCCTTAGCAGACAGGTAGGGCTGTGACACTCCTGGGTAGGGCAGGGGAGGACATAACAACAATAATGACAATAACCATAACAGCTTCCTTAAATGGAACCTGAGGCAGTGTCCTAGGCCCATTACCTGTATAATCTCTTTGGATTTCCACAATCACCTTGAGGGACAGGAATTCTGCCTGTTTTTCAGATGAGGAAACTGGTCCTGTGAAGTAAAGTGACGTGCCCACGTCACACACCTGGTAAGTGACAGGAGTGGGATTCAAACCCAGGCTGCAAAGCTTCTTATGGCCTAGCAGGCAAATTCATTAATCACCCAGTTTCCTTGCTACTGTTGTTCCCCCTTCACCAATGAGAACACAGGAGCCAACTGTACTGTGGAAGTGGGCGTGGCAGAGAAAGTAAGGAGGTTGGGAATTGGCAACCAGGATGTAGGGATCCTGGGAAAAGAAGGTATTTGAATCTTGGTGACTGACTGAAAGATGGTACAGATAGCAATAGTAAAAGTCTCCATTATTTATGGAATGTTCTTGTATTGCATGCCAGGCACTGTTAACAGGCACATGCATGATTTTCTTACAGTTCAGAGAGGTTAAGACACTTGCCCAAAGTCACACAACTAGGAAGAAAGGAAGCTAGTTCCAGTTTCATGTTCTTATCATCCTACCTCCCTGTAGACAGGTGGAAGTTGGGATAAAGAAGGAAGATGAGGATTGTGATTTTTCTTTTTTTCAGCATCATTGAGTATGATGAAATAATTTGAGGGGAGAGTATTGGTTTATTCATTTAGAATTTATTTTATTGAGACAAACTTTCATTCTGTTGTCCTGGGTATAGTGCCATGGCATCATCATGGCACACAGCAACCTCAAACTCCTGGGCTCAAGCCTCTTGAATAACTGGGACTATAGTTCCCCACTACAATGCCTGGCTACTTTTTCTGTTTTTTTTTTTTGAGTCAGAGTCTCACTTTGTCTCCCTCGGTATAGTGCTGTGGAATCATAGCTCACAGCAATCTCAAAATCTTGGGTTCAAGCAATCCTTTTTCCCTAGACTCCCAAGTAGCTGGGACTACAGGTGCCCACCACAATGCTGGGCTATTTTTAGAGACAGGGTCTCACTCTTGCTCAGGCTGGTCCCAAACTCCTGAGCTCAAGCAATCCACTCACCTCAGTCTCCCAGGGTGCTACGATTATAGCTAGCTGTGAGCCACCACACGCAGCCCACTTAGAATGTATTTTTTATCAAATATTCAATGAGTGTCTACTGTGTGCTAGATAGACTCTGTGATGAGAGCTATAGAGAGATGAGGAAACCAATAAAAGACTAACAGCCATAACATTTAAAGAGTTAGTGCAGGCCAGGCACCATGGCTCACACCTATAATCCTAGGACTCTAGAAGGCCAAAGTGGGAGGGTAGGTTGAACTCAGGAGTTCGAGACCAGCCTGAGCAAGATTGAGACAGACCCCACTGAGAAGGCTGAGGCAGAAGGACCACTTGAACCTAGGCGTTTGAGGTTGCTGAGTACTAGGCTGACACCACAGCACTCTAGCCTGGGCAACAGAGTAAGAAAAAGAAGAAAAAAGGGGGGGGTTAGGGCAAATCAATACCGAAAAAGGTAGTCCATGCAATTAAAAAGAGACAGGTCGTGGACACTTATTTATTTTTATTCAGTGTCTTCTCAAGGTGAAGATAACTCATTGTAAATGTCCTAGAGAAATAGAGTAGCTTTCTGTTCACCCTTTGCAAGTAAGAAGGGTGGGTCGTTCCACCACCAACATTTAAAGTAGGAATAATGATAATAACTTTTTGATGTGGTGCAATGACTTTTAAATATGTAGCATCTCTGTGTTGTATTATGGTGATTGCTTAATGACTGTGTGAATTCTGGGTTTTGATTCCCACCTGCTATTGCCCTCACCTCCTCACACCTCTTGGTCCTGGGCATGCTGCTTACTTTTTGCAGAAAAACAAAAACAAAAACAAAAAAAGAGACAGGTGGGTGGCGCCTATGGCTCAGCGGGTAGGGCACCAGCCCCATATACCGAGAGTGGCGGGTTCAAACCTGACCCCAGCCAGCTAAAAAACAGCAATGACAACTGCAACAATAACAACAACAACAAAAAAGCTGGGGGTTGTGGTGGGCACCTGTAGTCCCAGCTACTCGGGAAGCTAAGGCAAGAGAATTTCTTAAGATTTAGAGGTTGCTGTGAGCTGTGACACAACAGCACTCTACTGAGGGTGACAAAGTGAGACTCTGTCTCAAAAAAAAGAGAGATAGGCCATGCAATAAAAAGAAAATTGGCAAAGACTTAAACAGGCAATGCACAGAAAGAAAACTCCAATGGTTAGTAAATGTATAAAAAGGTATTCAGCATCACTGGGTAACAGGGGAGTGGAAATAAAAACCAGAATGAAAGAAGAAAAACTCTCTGCCTTTATGGCTAGACAAAGCATCTGCTATGTGCCTAGTGTTAGGCTAGGAGGGGGTCACAGGGTGGGACTTGTGTTCTTTGAGGGGAGAGAAGACCTTTTTGAGGGCAGAGTCCGCAGCCTGTGACCTTTATCTCATCAGAGCCAAGCACAGGGACTGGTGGGCCAGGGAGTATTGGGACCATTCATTCATTCATTCATTCATTTAACAAATACTGAGTATCATCTATGTGCCAGGCACTTTTCTATGCCCTAAGAATGTAGGGATGAATAAGACAGAATTTTCTGCCTTCTCAGAAAACAGGCAAACAAATAAAGTATATATTCCACCTGAAAGAGGTGAGGACGTGAGTCAGGTGGCTATCAGAGGAAACAGCCAGTACAAAGGTCCTGAGGCTGAACTGTGCCTGAGGTGTTGGAGAGACTGAGCAAGGTGGAAAGTGGAAGGAGATGAGGGGCTGGAAGGTGACAGGGGTAGGTCCTTTGGGGCCTGTGGGCCACATAGAGGACATTGGCTTTTATCTCAAGTGTGGTAGGAGCCCTTGGAGGGGTCAGAGCAGAGATAGATATGATGCAACTTATGTTTTACAGACTCATTCTGGCTGCTGTCTTGACAAGAAACTGTGGGGAACACACGTGGAATCCAGGAAACCTGCAAGAGGCAATTGCACTAGTTTAGGTGACTAATGATGGGACTGGACCAGGTGATATCAGAGGAGTGTTAGAATACAAGTGAATGAATGAATGCATGCATGAACACATGGATGCCCAGTGATAGGTACAGCCACCTGGGCTCAGCTGAATCCAATGGCCCCTGGAAGAGACAATCAGAAGAGAGGGGCTTGGCGCCTGTCGCACACTGGTTACGGTGCCAGCCACATTCACCAAGAGTGGCTGGTTTGAATCCAGCCCAGGCCAACTAAACAATACTGACTACTGCAATAACAACAAAAAAATAGCTGGGCATTGTGGCGGGTGCCTGTAGTCCCAGCTACCCTGGAGGCTGAGGCAAGAGAATCGTTTAAGCCCAAGAGTTTAAGATTGCTTTGAGCTGTGATGACATGTTACTCTACCAAGGGTGACATAGCAAGACTCTGTCTCAAAAAAAAAAAAAGAAAGAAAAAAAGAAGAGAGGGAGCAGGAAGTCCCCTTTTCTTTTTCTTTTTTTTTTTTTTCTTTTTCCGACACAGAATCTCACTTTATCGCCCTTGGTAGAGTGCCGTAACATCACAGCTCACAGCAACCTCAAACTCCTGGACTTAAGGAATTCTTTTGCCTATGCCTCTTGAGTAGCTGGGACTACAGGCGCCCACCACAACGCCCAGCTATTTTTTGATTGTAGTTGTCATTGTTTGGCAGGCCCAGGCTGGATTCAAACCCGCCAGCTCTGGTTTATATGGCCAGCTCCCTAGCCACTGAGCTACAGCGCCAAGCCAGAAAGTCCCCTTTTCGTAGGAAAATATGACCTGTTTTGTAATTTGAACCTCACCACTACATGGCAAGGTGGATGGAATATCTTTATTTGCAGAGCAGGTATCTGGGGCCCAGAGAGTTCAAGTCATTTTTTGGGCTAAGTAGAGCAGGCAGACCTGGAGATACATCTGTCCTCTGTGACTCTGGCATGTGACTTAAAAATGGAATCTGCATAGTGGCTCATGCTTATAATCCTAGCACTTTAGGAGGCTGAGGCTTATACTCACGCTTATAATCCTAGCACTTTAGGAGGATTGTATGAGGTCAGGAGTTCGAGACCAGCCTGAGTAACATAGCAAGACCCCATCTCCACAAAAAAAAAAAAAATGGAAAAATTATCTGGGTGTAGTGGCTCATGCCTGTAGTCCCACCAACTCGGGAGGATTATTTGAGCCCAGGAATTGGAGTTTGCAGTAAGCTATTATGACACCACTGCACTATAGCCCGGGCAACAGAGTGAGACCTGTCTCAAAAAAAAAAATCTGAATTCCCCAATTGACAAGGCCCCTGCACAGTTGGTCCCTGTCACCTCTTATTCCTCCCCGCTCCCTCTTTATGTTCTCACTTTGTTCATTCCATTGCAACCATACTGACCTCCTAGCTGATCTGTGAATCTGAGGAAGGGTACATCCCTCCGCTGCTCAGAACCCTCTACGACTCCCACTCAATTCGAATAAAAGCCAACATCCTCCCTGAGGTCCAGAGGCCCTACATGCTGTACTCCTGTCTTAGTCCATTTTGTGGTGCTATAAAAGGATACCCAAGATTAGTATTCATAAAGAAGAGGTCTGTTTAGTTCCCACTTCTCTAGCCTGAGAGGTTCAAGGGCATGCCTCTGCCTCTGGCAAGGGCTTTCTTGCTGCATCACAGCATGATGGAGAAGGCTGAAGTGGAAGTGGACATGTGCAAAAAGAAGCAAATCTGAGGGACATCCTGCCTTTATAACAATCCACCCTCTCAGGAACTAATCTGTTCCCTTGAGAAGTAATCCAACCTCAAGAGAGAGGACTCACTCACTACCTCAAAAACAGCATCAAGCCATTCATAAGGTATCCACCCCTTCCCATAACCTAAACACCTCCTCCTAGCCCCTACCTTGCAACACTGCCACTTCAGGGATCAAATTTCAGCATGTGTTTCTTTGGTGGAAACAGACAAACCATATCAAAACTGTAACTATCTTATTACCTTTCTGCCTGTACCTGCTCCCTCAACCTACTCTGTTTCAGCTACGTGGTCCTTCTCACTGTTCCTCTAATGTGCCAAGCACATACTTACCCCAGGGCCTTTGAACTGGCTGTTCCCTCTGCCCAGAACATTCTTGCCCCAAATCCTTGCATGGCTGCTTCCTTCTGGTGTTCAGGTCTCAGGTTCAGCTTCACTAGCTCAGAGGGGGACCCTCCTTGACCTTGTATGTGGAACTTGTCTTGCTTTATTGTCTTCATAGCAATAGGAGAAATTGTATTAGACACTTACATAAATTCGCTTGCTAACTGTTCATCTCTCCAAGAGCCTGGACAGAGCTAACCTATATAGCACCCAAGTAAATTAGAAAGACAGCTTTTCCTCCCAGCAGACACTTCACCATACCACACCAAGGAACACAGCTTGGCAGGCAGAGCACAGGCTGAATTTCTTTGCAATTTGGCCAGGGCCAGGTTTGAACCCGCCACCCTAGGTACATGGGGCCAACACCCTACTCACTGAGCCACAGGCAGCGCCCACAGGCTGAATTTCAATCCCACTTGCCACTTCAGTCTAGTGCTTTTACAGTGCACAGTTACCTGTGTAAATGCATGTGGTGGTCCTAGTCAAGGATCTTGCTTGTCTTATTGAAGGTACTATCTAAAATATTGAATGAGGCTTAGCACCCATAGCTCAGTGAGTAGGACACTGGCCACATACACTAAAGGTGGTGGGTTCAAGCCCAGCCCAGGCCTGCTAAACAACAATGACAACTGCAACCAAAAAATAGCCAGGCATTGTTGTGGTGGGCGCCTGTAATTCCAGCTACTTGGGAGGCTGAGGCAAGAGAATCGCTTAAGCCCAAGAGTTTGAGGTTGCTGTGAGCTGTGACGCTACAGCACTCTATGAGGGTAGCATAGTGAGACTCTGTTTCAAATAAAATATTGCATGAAATTATGTTACATATTTTTTTAAAAAGTTGAAGGGAGGGAGGAAGGAAAAAGGAAATAGAGAAAGAGAAGAAAGAAAAAAAAGTACGTCCGGACAGGTTTCGTTGCAATAACAAACAACCCCAATATCTTAGTGGCTGAACCCAACAAGTTCCTGCTACACTGCCATTGCAGCTCTGCAGGTGAGCTCCATGCACTGTAATCACTCAAGGCGTGACCTGATAGAATCAAAATCCTATCACTTGTGGTTGGTCACCCCACCTGAGAGAAATGATTTTCGGGAGGCCCATGCTCCAGCAATTAAATCCTTTAGCCATGAGACCTATTGACCAGAACTAGTCATTTCTCTGCCCAGTCACAGAGGGATCAGGAAGTGCCATCCACCTGTATGCTTTGGAGAGAGAAGAGTCAGAAATTTTTTGTACATGGCATTTTAGTGACTGATACAAAAATAAAGGGAAGTTTAATATGCTTTGAGCCTCCATTTTCTCCTCTGTTAAAGGGCATAGTTATACCATAATGTGGCCCTTCCGTTGTGGTGTGGTGATATGAGAATTAAGGAAGGTCAGAGAGTTAGAACAGGGTTGTAATAGATACTGCTATTGTTACTTCTTTCTACACAAATGGTTATGTACTGAGGCCAGGAATTGAACTGAGGCAGGTTTGTTCTTTGAATACTTCATTGGGCCTATTTGGCGCTAGGAGTGAGGGAGGAGCACATAGGCCACTGCCCAGGACCTGAGCCCCCTTTCCTGTCCTGCAGGTCTCCCGAGTGTGCCCCTGCTTCTCACTGCCCATGCCGCTGGGATTGGGGCGGCGGAAAAAGGCACCGCCTTTGGTGGAAAATGAGGAGGCTGAGCCAGGCCGTGGAGGGCTGGGCGTGGGAGAGTTGGGGCCCCTGGGTGGAGGTGAGGCTGGGGGGCCCCAAATGGGCTTGCCCCCCCCACCCCCAGCCCTGCGGCCCCGTCTCGTGTTCCACACCCAGCTGGCCCATGGCAGTCCCACTGGCCGCATTGAGGGGTTCACCAATGTCAAGGAGCTGTATGGGAAGATCGCCGAGGCCTTCCGCCTGCCAACTGCTGAGGTACCCAGTGGGGAGCTGACACAGGGTCCCTGAAGGGGCTAGAGGTGTGGGCCTACATCCTGTTCAGGAATTGGAACTCTGGTGCTGGAGCTGCAGATGCTGGGGTCTGTGCCCTGGGGGAATGTAGGGGCTTATGGCCAGGCTGGATGCAGAGTTCCCATCACACACTGGGAGGCCTGTACCCAAGGGAATTATGGAGAGTTAGAGGCCAAGGCAGGATGCTGATTTCACATCGGCACTGGGAGGCTTGCACCTCAGTAGATTGTGGACGCTAGAAGTCAAATGCAAGATGTACTTTCCCATGATGCATTGGGAGGCCTGACCCTAAGGGACTGTGGGGGTGGAAAGACAGGTGGGATTAAGCAGGAAGTAGATGGTGGGGTGCCAAGGCGCAGGTGAATGTCTGTGCCCTCCACAAGCATTCACAGAGCACCCCCTGTGTGCCAGGCTCTGCTCCCTGGAAACAGCAGTGAATTTTTGCTAGAACAGAAATTCTAGTCTCAGCAGAGCTGGCATACTAGTGGGGGCCCTGCTATGGCTCAGAGGGTGGGCAGGCACTGGATGGAGTCCCCTGGTCTTTTCCAAACTCATTCTTTCCCCTGTAGGTGGTGATTGGCAAAGGGTGAGGGAGGGAGGTGAGGGTTAAGTGACCCCCACCCTTGCAGGTGATGTTCTGCACCCTCAACACCCACAAAGTGGACATGGACAAGCTGCTAGGTGGCCAGATTGGCCTGGAGGACTTCATCTTTGCCCATATCAAGGGGCAACGCAAGGAGGTGGAGGTGTTCAAGTCAGAGGATGCACTGGGGCTCACCATCACAGACAATGGCGCTGGCTATGCCTTCATCAAGGTGCCTGGGTGGATGGGGCACCCTGGAGGTCTGGGGGTGAGATGGGGCCATGGGACTCAGGGCAGAGCCACAGGGGCTGATTCCCTACCTCTGCAGCGCATCAAGGAAGGCAGTGTGATTGACCACATCCAGCTCATCAGTGTGGGTGACATGATCGAGGCCATCAACGGACAGAGCCTGTTGGGCTGCCGGCACTATGAGGTTGCCCGGCTGCTCAAGGAGCTGCCCCGAGGCCGAACCTTCACGCTCAAGCTCACAGAGCCCCGAAAGGCCTTTGGTGAGGAGCGCCACCTGGACCTCCAAAGCAGCCCTGGCTCAAGTGATTAGGCTGTGGTGCTGGAAGCTACCAGCAGGTGGCACCCAAGCCCAGCCAGCAAGGGAGGAAGAGGCAGCTCTGCCCCACGAGCGAGAGTGTTGGCTCCTGGCCCAACCTGAGAGGAGGGTGGGGGCATGAAGGAAGTTGCCTGCACACCCAGTTTCCAGGAGTCATTAGCCCAGCCAAGTGCCCCCACCCCTAGCCAGCCCCCCAGCCCCAAGAAGCCAGGCTTGGCTGCCCTGTGCTATTCCCCTCACTTCTGCATCTGGCTTCACTAACTCCCAGGAATGGGCCCCGAGGCCCCTGTGGTGGGGGTGGGGGACTCGATTACTTTCCTGGCAGGTAGGCCTGGTCTGTGACACAGCAGCTATACCCCCTGGGACCTGCCCCTGCAACTTGACACTTGGCCAAGAGGAAAGCAGCTGGAGACCCAGGCCTCCACCCCCTTCCTGTCCCTCAGCCTCTGGGTGCAGAAGTAGCTCCTCCAGTCTCCCCTCCAGGGACCATTCTTAGTCCCCAGCTGTCCCAACCACACCACCATATCCATGCCAACTCTGACTCAGGAATCCTGCCCTCCTGGGATCACCTCAGATTCTTATCAACACCCCCTACCCTTCTGCAACTTACAGAAGCTTGGAGAAGGTTGGAGAATGGGTGTCTAAGGCCAGGACATCTAGGTTCCTGCTCAGACCATGCTGAAATCGAGCTTATCCCATCCTCACCCCATCCTTCATCCTTGCCTCCCGCAGACATGATCAGCCAGCGTTCAGGGGGTGGCCGCCCTGGCTCTGGCTCACAACTGGGCACTGGCCGAGGGACCCTCCGGCTCCGATCCCGGGGCCCTGCCACAGTGGAGGATCTGGTGAGTGACCAGCTCCCCCTTGCCTACACTTCCATAGGGCGCAGCGTTACCTGTTAGGCTGAGGGGGTCTGGGCAGACAACCTGGACTCTGATCCAAACTTCTGCCACCTCCCAACTCCCAGGGACCTTCCTTGGGCGATGGGCCTCAATTTCTCTATCAATAAAATGGGGATAATAACACCGATAACTTCTTTGCAGGGTTGTTGTGAGAACTGAATATATGTATGTGTAAGGTGATGACAAGAGTACCTGGCACTTAATAAGTACAGTTACTTAATTCTTATTATGATGATGTCACTGTCCCCCCACCATCTCAGCCCTCAGCCTTTGAGGAGAAGGCGATTGAGAAGGTTGATGACCTGCTAGAGAGTTACATGGGCATCAGGGACACGGAGCTGGGTGAGTGGTGGGTGACTGGGGGTGGGGATGAGTGGGAGTCTGGGGGGGAGTTGGTGAGGGTTGAGTTTCCTCTGAGCCCCTCTGCCCCTTGGACCATCTGCGCCTCCATTCTGCCCCCACCTTCAACAGCGGCCACCATGGTAGAGCTGGGGAAGGACAAAAGGAATCCAGACGAGCTGGCCGAGGCCCTAGATGAACAGCTTGGTGACTTTGCCTTCCCTGATGAGTTCGTTTTTGACGTCTGGGGTGCCATCGGTGACGCCAAGGTCGGCCGCTACTAGGACTACCACTGGACCTCTCCATGATGGCCTAGGCCCAGCCTGGTTGGGGACCCTCCAAAGGGGACATCAGGACCTGGACCTGAGTGTCCAGCTTGGGCCAAGCTCAGCATCCCAGGGCTATACAGAGGGAAGATGGGGCCTGGCCCCTGCCTCACTGCAATCGGTACCACCCTGTCTCTAGTCCCTGGCCCCCCTGCCCTGCTCCCCACCTACCTCAGCCTGGTCAGGCATGGGGAGGGATTGGCCAAATTGGGCAGCCACCCCCACCCTCTATACTTTCTGCCATCAGTTGCCAAAGTGGTTCCTCTATGTCTTCCTGGGACCTCAGGCTCTGTTTGGGGGTGGTGACCTTCCTAGTTTCCTGATCTAGGGAATATGGTGGTGACCCTCCTGGAAAATGCAATAATGCCCTCCTCCTCTACCAACCCCCTCTTGAGAGGAGCCCTCTCCCTGTGGAGTCTGTTACCTCCGCATTTGAAATGAGTCTGCTGTGAACCCCCAACCTCCCCCTCAAGCCCAGCCTTGTACTAGAGCAGCAGGGAAGGGAGGCATGATGATGATGGGCTTTTGTATCTGAATTTGCTGTCTTGAATATAAAGAATCTATCTGCTGTTGGACCTGTGTGGTTTGGGGGTGGGGTTGGGGGGCTGGGGCTAGGAAAGAATGTGGCAGCTGAAATCCATCTTCCTCAGTTCCAAATTGAATTAGGAGTTGGCACTGGGCCGCCCGCCCCCTCCCACTGTTCCTCCTGGCTGCTGGCCACCAGGCTTCCAGGCAAGGCCTGAGCTTCCTGGTCTACTGAGGATTCCCATCCAGCCCCTTCTGGAACAAGGCCTCCCACCCGCCCACACCCTGTGTGAAGAGTGGGCATGAAGCTGTTGTCTACAGCTGGCGACAACCTGGAACCACAGGGTACACCAGCACATTGAGACCTGGCTTGGAAAAAGAAAGATGGAGCCTCAGGGCTGGAAGGGGTAGAGGGGACAATTATGATGCAGCCCTCACCCCAGCTGACTTTGGACATTCATGTATTCGAGGTGCACAATTCTTCATACTGGACATAAACCCAGCGTGCTTGTTTTGACAACCCACTTTATCCTTGAGGATTGAGGGGAGATCAGGGAAAGGGGGGTGGGCCCCTGGCCAGACCTGGAGGGAAGAGCAAGGATTGAAGTGAGAGGAGCCAGGCCAGAGGCTCCCACAGGAATGTTTGGGGATGAGCTGAGGCTGCAGGGAAGTCTGAGCCCAGGCCACTCCCCAGTTCCAATGAGCAGGCGCTGAGCCACCAAGAAGGGAGAACGGGTGACCCAGGGTTGGACACAGAGTGGAGTGGGGCAGGAGGAGCTTCTATCTGGGTGACTTGATATATCTGTGGGCACCTGTGGGCTCCTCATGTGTCCATGCCTTCGTCTGGCTTCTGTGGAGAAGGGGTATGGCTGCATGTATCTCAGGCGTTGAGTAGGACTGTTGTGGGAGGACCATAACCCTTGTCTGTGCTGTGGGTAAGGGATGTGGTTGCCTTCTCTGTGTTCTAGGGTGTTCAAGAGTATAACTGGCATAGTGTCCAGTGGTGGGGAGTATAATAGTGTGGCTGGGTCTTGGGGTGTCCAGGGGTGTGTTTCAGGATGTTGCTGTTTGGGGGGTATGGGCATGTGTGTCTCGGGGTGTTACCATTTCTAGAAAAAGGAAGAGGTGCCACCTAGGTTTCAGGTGTTCAGACAGTGCAACTCCTTGTGTCTTGGGTGTACAGTGTCCTGGTAGACCCTGTCTTGGATTGTTGTGGGGAGTCTCCGGGTAACATGGAGTGTGACCCTGGACTCTCTCCACGGTAAGGATTTTGTGTATGTGTCTCAGGGTGCCAAGCAAGAATCCCCAGCTCTAAAGGGTGTGACAGGATGGGGCTTTCACAGGGAGCTTCATTTTGGTGTGTTGAGGGAAGTGGCTGGTTTTAAAAGTCAGTAGCTATAGGTGCATCTCTGGCACTGGAGGTGACACACTCAGTGAGCTCAGGGATGTGACAGCAACACCTGGCTGCTGCTAAGATGGGGACAGGATGCAACAGAAGCTGAGTATTAGGGCCACAAGTGATGACTGTGTGTCTCAGGGTGTGAGACTTGTGTGTGCACCCTACTTCCAGGATAGGTGAGGCAACAGCCATGTGTCCAGCGTTAAGGGTGTAACTGTCTTTGTGCCTTGGGACACGTGTCCAGGTGTTGCTCAACCCATCCTAAAGCAGGATCTAGAGGCTAGGGGAGGAGTCCCCTGGTACCCCTGCCCCCCTGCAGCCTGCTCTCCCTCCCTCCCAGGGTATGACTGGCTATGGCCCTGGCCTGGGCTTAAGCCCCTGTGTAAATAATGGGCGGATCCCCTAGCCAGGATGGGCCTGACCCAAGCCAGTCCACCCGACCCTCTTCCCCCTACCACCCATCCTGACATCCACAAAGGCTCTGGCAAGGCAGAGAGGGCTTTGCTGCCCCCACAGGGTTAGCCCCCCTCATCCTGAAGCCTTATGGGGGCATGGGGTGTAGCAGCACCCCCTGCAGGCGCCCCAGCCCGCCCCAGGCAATGCTCACATTTTCCAGTGTTTAGATTTTATCCACTTTATTAATGAGGCAGGCAAGAAGCCCAAGCCTGGGGGGAAGGGGGCTGCTCTCACCATGCTGGGAGCTGATCAAGAGGACCAGGCTGACTCCCCAGGGAGCCTCCCTCCTTGTGGAGGGTGCTGGGTCCTGAAGTGGTCCTTGCCCGTAACCAGGAACATAAAGGGGTCACTGCCATTCCAGGTCCCCAATGGGTGTACACTGAGTGGAGCGGCCCCTGGAGGCCAGTAAGGGCAGCGGGAGGAGCCTAGGAGCCGCCCCAGGAAGAGGGAGGGAGGGAGCGGCCTTCCAGAGAGCCCGGTTGCAGCAGGCGCAGAGGGCGCAGGGGCTGAGCAGCGGGCAATGGGGACTCAGCATCCCAGGCAGCACCGCTGGGTAAGCAGGTTGGGGACAGGAGGGTCTCCGGGAGGGAAGGAGGAGGAGGGCAGGAAGGGACAGAGCGTGGCTGCCTCAGTCTGTCTGTCCTGTGTTCCTGAGTTCTTAGCCCCCCCGTATATGTCCAGTCTTATCTATCCTCTTTCCCATGCGGCCTGGTGGGCACTTTTGCACTTTTAGCCCTCACGACCAGGTTACTGAGGAATGAGTAGTCCTGGGGCTGGGACATGGAACGGAATGGTGGACATCCACTGTGAGGCAAAGGTGATTGGAGTAGAACCTGGATGAGACACAGCAACAGAGCACAGAGACAGGGCCATAGGACAGAAACGTGGCTGTGGGACACAGAGATGTGACTGTGAAGACAGAAATGGAGCCAGCCATGGGGATAGAAATGGGGTTCTGGGGACAGCAACCATGCCATGGGGGTCAAAGGTGGGTCCCCAGTGATAGGGACATGTGCATGGGGACAGAGATGGGGCCATGGGAAGAGAGCCAGTGCCAAGGGGAGAGATGTGCCCGTGGCTGGGGAAGTGAAGGATAATAAAGACATGGTGAGAGGGAGAGATGGGATGACAGGGCCAGGTGGGACCATGGGCCATAATTTGCTGCGAGGACCCATGGAGGGGAGAGTAAGGTCCCAAAGCAGGAGATGGGGTAGCGGGAGGCAGAGGAGGAGGAAGCGGTCAGAAACAGAGAAACCAGCTCATTTGGAATTGCCATTGGCAGAGAAATTGCAGAAGAACGCCCCAGGATCAGATAGGCCCTGATGATCTGGGACCTCTGTGCACCACCCCCTAGCCTCACTCCGCCCTCCTCTCCTCTACCTAGTACCCCTGGCACCTGACATGAGCCCTTGCGGGCCCCTCAACCTGAGCCTGGCCGGCGAGGTGACCACGTGCGCGGTGCCAGGAGTCCCCAATGCGTCGGCTGTACCGCCGTCGGGTGGTTCCAGGGCGTCACCCGCGCTGCCCATCTTCTCCATGACACTGGGCACGGTGTCCAACGTGCTGGCGCTAGCACTACTGGCCCAGGCTGCTGGCCGCTTGCGGCGGCGCCGCTCGACCGCCACCTTCCTTCTGTTCGTCGCCAGCCTGTTGGTCACCGACCTGGCGGGCCACGTGATCCCGGGCGCGCTTGTGCTGCACCTGTACGCGGCCGGGCGCGCGCCGGCCGGTGGAGCCTGCCACTTCCTGGGTGGCTGCATGGTCTTCTTCGGTCTGTGCCCGCTACTGCTGGGCTGCGGCATGGCGGTAGAGCGCTGGGTGGGCGTCACGCGGCCTCTGCTTCACGCGGCCCGAGTCTCTGCGGCCCGCGCACGCCTGTCGCTGGCCGCTCTGGCCGCCATGGCTTTGGCCGTGGCACTGCTGCCGCTAGCGCGCGTGGGCCGCTATGAGCTGCAGTACCCCGGCACTTGGTGCTTCATCAGCCTGAGCCCACCAGGCGGCTGGAGCCAGGCTCTGCTTGCCTGCCTTTTCGCCGGCCTCGGCCTGGTCGCGCTACTCGCCGCGCTCGTGTGCAACACGCTCAGCGGCCTGGCCTTGCTGCGCGCCCGCTGGCGCCGCCGCTCTGGACGGTTCCCCTCGGCCTCTGGCCCCGACACCCGCCGTCGCTGGGGGTCGCGCGCACCCCGCTCGGCCTCTGCTTCGTCCGCCTCGTCCAATGCTTCAGCCTTCGCCGCCTTTGGCGGTTCCCGGAGCGGCGGTTCAGCCCGCAGAGCCCGCGCCCACGACGTGGAGATGGTGGGCCAGCTGGTGGGCATCATGATGGTGTCGTGCATCTGCTGGAGCCCGTTGCTGGTGAGGGGCGCACCCGCCCCTGGAGCCACGATCCTTCCGGCACCTTCTTTGGCCCCTCCCATCCTTCTCCATCTTAGGACACCTGGGGCCTTTGTCCTTTCCCCACCAAGGCTCCACCCACTTGAGGCCCCACCTGCCAAGAAAGCCAGCCCTTTGCCTCCTTCTGACGTCCTATCCTTCCTCCCGTCCTCTTCCTCCTCAGGGCTTTTGTAGCCCACTTCGACCCTCACAAGCCTCTTCTCCAGCCCCACCCTTCTAAGTCCCCACGCTTCTTTCATCCCCTAGCCCTCTTCCACCCCATCCCCTCGTTTCTCTTCTCTCCTTCAGTCCCATTTCCTTCGGAATACCTGGGACTTCTTTCGGGAGCCCCAACCACTGAAGGCCTGTGCTTCCTCACCCTCTTTCCATAGCCCCTTCCCCGACAGATCCATATTTACTATCCCCCTGACACTCGCCCCTCCTCCCAGCCTCACTTTACAGACACACCCTTCGCCTGCCCTTCTCTTACACCCGCCCCACCGCTCACCCCTGCTTTTCCCGCAGGTGTTGGTGGTGCTGGCCGTCGGGGGCTGGAGCTCCGGCTCCCTGCAGCGTCCCCTGTTTCTGGCCGTGCGCCTTGCGTCCTGGAACCAGATCCTGGACCCTTGGGTGTACATCCTGCTTCGCCAGGCCGTGCTCCGCCAGCTGCTTCGCCTCCTACACCCGAGGGCGGGTGCCAAGGGCAGCCCGGCGGGGCTGGGCCTAACCTGGAGTGCCTGGGAAGCTAGCTCCCTGCGAAGCTCCCGGCACAGTGGCCTTAGCCACTTATAAGCGTGCCCGGAAGCCAAATAGCTAAGCCAGTACACCCTAGGCTGGCCCCAGGCCCACAGAGTAGAGCCATTCAGGGAATAAAGCCATTTTTCAAGCCCAGGATGGTGTGTCCCGTCGGGGATGCAGCACTCACTGTGGCCCCGCGGGGTCGTCAGAGGCGCTGCGTGCACCTACAGGGTGTAGTTTCGGGACTTACCGCGCGAGGGCGCAGAGACACCGGACGCTCGGTCTTGGGGAAGCTGAGCCGGACTGCGGAGCATGCGCACAATGCTGCGGCCACAGCCCGGGCTCTTGGATCGCTCCGCTTGGAGCAGAAAAAGAGCGGGGTTCCGGGTGGGGCACTCCGCGTCCCTGCTGCTGCTAGGACCGACTCCCGCAGCCATTCTGCTCATTAAGGCCTTAAGCTCTCCCAGTACAATCCCAAACCACGCCTCATCACAGCCTCAAAGCCCCGACACCGCCCACCCCCCTTCCATCCCGGCTTGCCTGCGGTTCCCGCCAGAGTAATAGCACCGAATACCCACCGAATAGCACTGAATGACCCTCTTCAAATGTCCCCCTCATCACTCCCGACTCCAGCCCATCCGTCTGCCGCTCAACTGTCCCTACCTCCAAGCACGCCCCCACAATACTTCACACAAGAAGAGACCAAGAATGCATAAATGGGGCAAACCCCAAAGGCCTTTTTAAAAACTAAGAGCTCTCAGGCAGAGGCAGGGCAAGGGCAGGGATGGGGACGGGCTAGCAGTCCCCGGCCACGAAGTCGAAGTCCCGGAAGGCAGCCTGTTCAGCGGCTGTGAGGGGCCTCGCATCGCGGGGTGGGCTCAGAGTGGGGGCCTCCCCTGTGAATTCCTCGTCGAAGTTGCTGACGTCGGTGCGGCCCGAGAGCTTGGGCACGAATGGCGGCGGCAGGCGCCGGGCCAGCAGTGTATCCCAGCCCAGTGTCTGTGGGTGGGATACAGTAGAAGGCTCAGCCTGCCTGCGAAGCTGAGGGGACCTTTGCCTCAAAACACAGAGGAAGAGGGAGGTACAGGGGACTAGGGACTCAGGAAGGGAGAGAGGCTGGGCTCACGCACATGGCCACTGAGACATGGATATAGGAGGATCAGTGAGGTGGGAGTGAACAGGAGGGAGTAGGAAGGAAATGGTACCAAGGGGAGGTGACAATGTTGGAGGTGAAGTAAGTAGGCCTTGGAGGGGGTAATGGCTGGGTCTTAGGGTATCGCCACTTGGGGCAGAGGAAACACCTTACCCTGAAGAAGGGCTGTTTTTTCACGTCTTCTGCATCCCTCTCGCTGGATCCCAACCTCCGCTCAGGATTCCTCCGCAGCAGCTGGAAGAGGGGGACACAGTGTCAGGATCTGTCCCCTTCCAGACCTGGAGCCCCTTCCCAGACCCACCCCCCCTTGTATCGGGTCCTCACCCTTCGCATGATGCCAATGGCTTCCGCTGACAAGAAGCGCGGGTAGCGGACTTCATCGTTGACAATGCTGTCGAAGACCTCTTCCTCGTCGTCCCCTGGGAATGGGGACTGGGCACAGAGATAGCTGGAGTGTATCAGGCTCCTCCTCTGGCTACTCTACCCCCAGCCCCCACTTGAGCCCTGGGCTTGAGCTCCGGCTGGGTCTTCTTGAGGGTGCTGGCTTACAAGGGAGAGTAAGTATCCTGTTTTATACATGCGGAAACAGAGGCCAGGGAGGAGAAGCTAACAGCCCCTAATCACACAGCAGGTGGTAGAGGCAGTTTTCAATCCCACACGGGCACATGCAGGTTCCAGTGGGATCCAAGGGACACAGAGGTTGTGTGTGGACAGCCTGGGGCCTCACCTCACCGACCAGCATCTCATAGAGCAGCACACCCAGCCCCCACCAGTCCACAGCTCGCGTATAGGATGTATCTGTCAGCACCTCAGGTGCCAGGAACTCCGGGGTCCCACAGAATGTGCTTGTCCGATCTCCATAGCCCATTCCTGAGGGCAGCAAGGCCACAGGAGGTTAAAGTGGCAGTAGGAATTACTCAACCCTGCTTGGGGTTGTCCACACAGCCTGCCATGTTGTGGGGTCAGAGTAGGAGTAACACCAAGTAGGGTTAGGCCTTTCTTCCTTCTCCCCTCCTTTGTCTAAGAGGCCAGCCCCTCAGATTCCAACCCCTCACCTTCCTTGCAGAGGCCAAAGTCTGCAATCTTGACATAGCCTTCGGTGTCCAGGAGTAAATTGTCCAACTTCAGGTCCCTGTGCGAGATGTAGAGAATGTAAAGAGGGATGAGTGCGGGGTCCGGGCCGCGCTGGAACCTCCCACCCCTGCCACAATGGGCAGAGCATGCATATGTATACACATACCTGTAGACGATCTTGTGTTCATGGAGGAACTGCAGCCCCAGCACCACACAGGCCGAATAAAAGCTGCAGAGAGAAAGGCTGGAGTGAGGGAGACAGGCCACCCAGCAAAGGAGAAAGCTCACAGAAGCCTGGTTTCCACATCCTCAAAAGTGAGGCTGGGGGAGGCAGGACCTGAGGGTGAAGGGATGAGAAGGAGCTGCCAGCCTCTCAGGGCTGAGGTGTCCCATGCATGCTGAGGCAGGAGGCAGGGGCCTAGGCTGGTGTGAGTTGGGGGAAGGCTTACACGGCACGGGGCTCAGAGAACACGTCACTGTGGATGTGTAGCATCAGGTCCCCACCGGCTGAGTACTCCATCACAAAGCACACATGCTCTGGTGTCTGGAAACAGCCGAAGAGGTTCACCAGGAAGGGGTGTCCTGCCCTGGTCACTGCAGCCAAGATCCGCTTCTCACACATCAAGCTAGGTGGCAGGTGGGGCAGGGGGTGGAGGGAGAAAGTTAAGAGACTACAGCTGCCCCCTAACCCTGGCTCCCATAGTCCTCAATCCACAGGTATTTGTTGAGGCCATCACATGACTGTGTGACTTTGAGCAAGTTTCTGTGAGCCTTCGCAGCCTCATCTAGTAAACAGGACCTTAGGATCTACCCATCATCCTAGTAACAGCATCTTCCCTTGGTGGGCATGAGACCAGGGGAAGGCATGAGGCCCAGGCCAACTGGAGTAGCCTCTCTCTCTGGCCAGAGATTGGTTCAGGGATGGGTAAACCAAGTACTACTGATTTCCACTGGGATTATCAAGGAAGATGTATTAAAGCTGGTAAATGAAGCTGAAGCTGCTGGGATGGGGGGGGCATCTCTGTTTCCACAAGAGGACTGCAAGCAAAGCCCACACGAAGGAAAGCAGAAACAGAAACATCATCTGAGCACCTGGATACAACCATGCCTGAAAACACAGAATATTGGACTTTTCTAATCCATACCAATAAATTCCTTTTACTGCATAAGCCTTTCTGAGTTGGATTCCTAATTATCAAAACAATGTTGGGAAGATCAGGGACAATCTTAGTGCCTCTACCAAGTGTTTACAGGTGTCACACACTGTGCAGAATGCTTTAAATATATATTTTCATTTAATCCATCCAATACTCCTGCAAGGAAGGAGTTATTACTCCCTGTTTTTTTTTTTTTCTTTCTACATATTCTTTTTTTTATTTTTTATTTATTTATATATATATATATATATATATATTTTTTTTTTTTTTTTTCTTTCATTTCTTTATTTTTTATTGTTGGGGACTCATTGAGGGTACAATAAACCAGGTTACACTGATTGCATTTTTTTAGGTAAAGTCCCTCTTACAATCGTGTCTTGCACCCAAAAGGTGTGGCACACACCAAAGCCCCACTCCCCTACCTCCTTCCCTCTCTTTGCTCTTCCTTTCTGATTTCATTTCTTTTTTTTTTTTTTTTTAGCAGGAACTCAACTTTATTGCGTCAAGCAGCCGCTTATATAGAGCGTGGGGAAGGGGCGGGGAAAGAAGTCGGGGGATGAGGTGCGTGACAGGGATTACTCCCTGTTTATAGAGCATGAGGCTGAGGTTTTGACCTATGACCCTGACCCCA
>CAUYPK010041955.1:0-17691 GCA_963574355.1 Loris lydekkerianus
TAACAGAATAACTGAGAAAGTGCCAGGAAGGCTATGTTAACCAGTGTGATGAAAATATGTCAAATGGTCTATAAAACCAGTGTATGGTGCCCCATGATTGCATTAATGTACACAGCTATGATTTAATTAAAAAAAAAAAAAGTTCATCCTGACAGCATTTGAGGAAAATTATTATACCTGCTTATTATATTGAAAAAGATCATTCAACCATAAGTGTTATATTACATAAGATGCCATCAAGTTCTGCAAACCAGTCTGTTACACGTTCCTACTTGGAGGGTAGCGTATTTCGTGATTATACACATTCCATGACAGAGATGAGCATTCATACAGTAATAACTACAATACAGGCAGCTATAGCCTCTCACTATAAGCCATGAGACTTTTTATCAGAAAAGGACACTGGGGCATAATTTATCACCAAAAATTGTGTTTGGCTGACATGAAAGAACATTTTTTCATGTGCGTGTTTTAAGTAGCGACAGGAACATGCATCATACCTTCACATCAAATTGAAATAAATGCCAGTGTTTGGATGGAAAAATAAATAAACAACAACAAAGAAGAAACTAGCAAGTTTCCTCTTTTATGCTCATAACTTCTCCAATAAACAGATAGCCCCAGGTGCAAGTGGGACAAATGTCACTGTGCACACTAACTATTTATAGAAGGAATCTGAAGTGGTTGAAAGAAAAATTACCATTGTAGGGCAAACAGCCTAGGACTGAGAACTGAATAGTATAGGACAGAGAAGGCAACAGTCATTTCTGATGACATTGATGATTGTTTATAATAACTCTGGTGACATCAGTAGCTGTACTAATAATAATTCTAGCAGTTAAATGGTCCAATTATTCTTCCAATTTTGTGTATGTTTCTTCACTTAATTCTGACACACATACTATCATTTCAGTGCTATTTTTAATCCATGTTTTATAGCTAAACTGAGACTTAAAGAGAGGTGGTAACTTTCTCCAAATCACTAAGTGGCACAGGTGAGTTTGGGGCCCAACTCTGTCTGACTCCAGTGCCCCTGGGCTTGCTTTACCGAGCAGTGGAGAGAGAGAAGGTCATTATCTTCCAGTAGGCCATAGACTACTGTGCAAGAGGACTACCCTGAAGCCCAGGCTTGTCACCGGGGTAAATGCTATCCCTGTCAGACAGTGAGGGTTGCTGGCCTTCCAGGAGGTCAGGAATAGGACTACCTCTCATGGTTGTGCCTAGTGAACCCCCAAAGCAGAAGGGAGCTAAAGAGAATAAATGAACATGTCATGAGCATAGAGGGGGCATATGAAGCAGGTCCACTGTGCACCGGTACCAACCATAGCAGTCCACTGAGATGGAACTCACTCACACCAGCAAGTTACGGGAAGTGTATGTGTTACTTACAGATAGGAACAACAGACAAGGCACAGTGAAAGCTGGCAATTCACCACAAGCTGGTCCCCTAAGGCTCAGAAAAGCTGGCTGGTAAACAGAATCTCATCTGCCTGTTGCTCGCTTCACTGCAACCGAGGGACCCCACAAACCAGCCCACCCTGGGTTTTCTATCCCAGGGCACTGTGATGTGATAGGCTAAGGCATTGCAGAGAGCATCTTAGTACAAGAAGGAATGGGACAGAACTAGACTGTGTCAGCCAGATCCTCCCATCTTGAGCTGCTGCATTCCCAGCATGTCCTGCAGTTATTCTTGAGAACTACATGAGAGAAAGAAGGGAGAATTGAGCTGGTCTAAAGCCACCCAGAGAGCTGCCCTGCAAAGAGCTCTTGGGAAACTTGGTGGCTAGTGGATGCATGGGTGAGGGAGGTGAGGGAGGGGTCCCTACGGTCTTGCAGCTGTGCAGGTGGGAGTCAATGGTAAATTAAGATCACATAGCCCCCCAATTACCAAGACGAGGGCATTTCCCTTTATATAGATTGTGGGATTCGGTGCAGCTGCCTGGAGCTTGGCTATATGTCTGAGCCCTTCAGACTGAAGAGATGACTAAAGCACTTTTATTTCTACCCCATAGTGGGTTCCCATCTCTATGTGTATGTGGGAGATGGGGGGGCAAGGCGGACCATAATAGCTGATAACAGAGGCCCCACAAGGAAAAGTCCCCTTTGCATCTTTAGCAGTCCATTTTAGAGGCATTAGAGTCACTGCCAAAAGTGGGAGTGACTATGTACATCGTGTTGGTAATTAGAAAAAAAAAAAAATGTGCTATGAAAAGAACTGGGTTTTATTTTTACCTCTATCTGCAAGTTCTTTGATTAGGAGTTTTCCTCTTATTTTCGTCTGGTGTGTGTACTGCTTCCTGCCCATGTATGCCAGATGGGGAGAGAGATTGCTTTCTCGCAGGAAGGGGTTAAGCACTCCTAAACCTGTAATATATTTTATTCGTTAGCATCTGTCAACTGAACCTGACACTGCAGAAGCTAAATAAGATAAAAGTTTCTTTGTTGTTTATAAAAGTGAAAACACCATTGTCTCTGGTTGGAGGTTTTCCTAAGAAACTTCGCTCCAAGTGGTGGTTCAGGGATCCAGGACTCCTTCCAACACAGTACCCCCCTTCTCCAAATCAGTGCTGTTCAAAGTTGCATCTGCAGGCCAATGACAGTCTGTGAATTGTAGCCAGTCTGGGAACTGTTTGCTAATTCTCTGCAATGAGAATAAGGTAAGGATGGAAATTGAGAGTGAGCATTTGGAAACACTAGAAACTTGACATTGTTCACTATCCAGGTCCATGATAAGTAAATTTTCTCATTCAATAGTGTCTATAGACATTCCTAGTGTGGTCAAACTCACCATCACATGTGGCCTCACAGCAGATTGGAAATTTAAGAAAATATGAATAAATAACAGGCTGACAGCTAGAAAAAGCTCTGCTCTATATCCTTGAAGTCCTCACCACTTCACTAGCAGATCAGAGAAAGAGAAGGGCAGGTTGTTCATAAGCAGGTTTTATGTGACCCACCTGGCCAGGCCCCAAGTCACTTGTGATCATTCTGTCGGCAAAATGCGGTCATGTGGCTGAATCTATCCATAGAGGAGGCTGAGAAACAGTCCCATTGAATGCCCAGTAGGAAAACAAAAACAGGCAGTCATCCATCTTCACAGCAACCATTGCTCCATCTCTTACCAGTTTCTGTTGCTCAGGAGATGCAAAAATGAAATCAAGGCACAATTCTATTACTTCCCAGCAGTGACATTATCACTTTGAATATTCTTGCTGTAGCCTCCCCCACAGAGCCTGCAAATCAGGCCTGATTCCTGTCTCATTCCTAAGTCACCTTCTCTGCCTTCTTATTGATTCTTTGAGCTCCTGAAAACCTCCTAATAAATACTCTTCTGCTTACATTAGCCAGGCTAAGTTCTTAGTAATTTTTAAAATCCTAAAGTGATAGAGGAGAATGAGGGAAGGAGCAGAGAGAGAGGGAGAGAATGCAGGCAATAACATCTAATCTAGCTGTGAAGATTCTCTAACTGAATAAACGTATTATGACTCAATGATCGGAGCTGTCATTTAAACAATGTCAGTCCCATAGGTCATGGACTATACTTAGAAATACAAAGATGAGTTCTACAACTAACTTGATCATTCCTACATCTCACTAAAAGAATCAATTGCATTGATTGTGCTAAAAGATATAAGTTGCTTTTGATATGCAAAAATAAGACTATTGAGAAATCAACAAGGCAGAAGAAACAAATAATTGTCCAAGGTCCCAGAGGAGGTAGAAGGAAAGGAAATCCAGAGCTCAGTGTTAATGTTCAGGAGAGCTGGATCTCCAGAATCTCTTATTCTGGAATGCAGACTACAAAATTTTGAGACAGGGAGAAGTAATCTGACTTGATAGAGAGGCAATATGCTCATCACTTAAAGCAGACTTTGGCTTCCAATCCCAATTTTACCACCAACCATCTGTGAGGTCCTGGGTAAGTGTCTCTGTGCATAAGTTTCATCGTATAACCTCATTGGGTTGTTAAGGCAATTGGCATAACTACTCTTTCCTCTGCAAGAATAAAAGGTATTTCCAAGATGAACTAGTCGAAGAAGAATAGAGGTAAATTGAGAAGTCAGAGTTGCAGAGAAATAAGGGTCTGCTGGAGGCCAGAGGTCAGGCAAATCCAAATGAGCGATCAACTGGAGAGACACATCAAGAATCCCTAAAAGCATTGCGTGCCCTCAGGCAGGAGGTGTGGTAGACAGGAGAGTGGTCCCACTCTGCACACATGGTGTCCACACTCTAATCTCCAGAACCCGTAAATGTGTTACCTTAGTAGCAACAAAGACTTTGTACATGTGAATACATTAAGAGTCTGAAGGCAGGGAGATTATCCCAGATTACTGGGTGAGTCCAGTGTAATCACAAGGGTTGTCAGAGGAGGGAGTCAGTTGGGTCAGGGAGAGAGAAGAAGATATGACGAAGCAAGCAGAGGTTAGAGTGCTGCTCTCAGAAGATTCTTAGAAGATGAAGAGAGGGGCTGTGAGTCCAGAAATGCTGGTGGTCTCCAGAAGCTGAAAAAAAGCAAAGAAAGAGTGTCCTTGGAAAGTCTCCAAGAAAAGCAAAGTCTGGTCAATACTTTTATTTTTGACCCACAACTAAGAGAATAGTAAGTTGTACAGCAATAAGAAACTAATACAGCTGCTAACCCAAAGGATTGGCTCAGTTGAAGAGTCAGATTTGGGCATAGATTTGGGCCAGAGAATCACAGGCCTAGGAATTGACTTTTGTGTATATCAAGACATACCTAATCAGTCACACCACTCTGCTATTTCTTACACTTCATCCCCCTTCAAAGTTGAGTGGTGAGATTGAAGCTATATGAAATAACTCAGAAGGAAATAAACTTTGAAACTCAAGCAGAGCAGTGACAGACACTTCCCACTTAGTTTACTTAGCCAGAGCCCAGCAACTGGTGGATAGGTGAGGTAGGATACTATAATTACATGTAAATTAGACCATGGCATTGCTTTGTTCCTGACAGGTTGATACAGCCACACTTATCCCACTGCTAAATATAACAGTGAGCTACAGAGGGTAAAAATTTGGCCCAATCTCTTAACCAGGAGACAGGCAACACAGGAAGATGTTGCGATGTGGATTTCACAGAACTCATACATAAATATGAGAAAGTTCAGTCTGAAATGTCAAAAGTTCTGAAAGATCTGCAAAGTAATCTCATAGTTTTCAGAGTATAAGATTTCTTGCTCTGTAGGCTGGCCTCTAGCAAAATATCACCATTGTCATGTAGCAGGACACACATCACACACGACATCCACAGGGCCTTCGGTAGGTTGTGAGGGAAGAAATACATTTGGTAGATAAGGAAACGGAAGCTCAGAGGATAAAGTGACGAACCCAAGGTGACAGGGCTAATAAGAAGAAGAGTCTGATTTCCTCACCCTCTCTTGTGAGTTTCCATTTCCATCATGCTAGCTCCCTGGAAGAGACATCGGGACAAGGTCTGCCATGCACACCTACCAGAAATCCCTTGAGCAAAAAGAAATCCCTAAATAACACTCTCTCCTTTGCTTTTTCCTCCTGCCTTGCCACTATCCCTTGCCATGTGTTGTGTTAATGAAGCAAGAATAGGAAAGATCTGCAGCCATCCCTTGAGGTCCTGGGTCCCCTGAGCAAGCTTTTAAAAGCCTGAATATGGTATTTGGTCAGCCACTTGGGGACCCTCGTAGTCCTCCAGAAACAACTTTGTTGAGTGAGAAGTTTACCTTGGTTATTAAGAGCTGATAATCATCGTTAGAAGAATAAGCAAGAAGTAAAATCCCCTCTCTCATTTTCCAGAGCAAGAATGTGGCTAAAGCTCCAATGCTGATGACTTACAAGCTGGCATTCTCAAGTTCTGGTTCACTGGGGTGAGTCAGAGGTGGCTTAAGAACAGGGACATTTCTTATTCCCCATGAATTTTGTGGTGTGGAGTAATGTTGATTCAGAATATGTTTCTGAAAATAGTAAAGAATCCAGATACATTTAATATAATATATCCACCTATCCACCATCAATTCATCTGACCACCTATTTGTGGTCTAATTTTATTCATCCACAGTGCAATATAGCCTGGTTATTAAAAAGCACAGGCTTCAGAGCCAATTATATTAATACTTTGTTTTAAATCCGGACTCTGTTTCTGCTTTGACTTTCACCTCATCTGTCTATATCTCTATTTTCTTTTCTGCAAAATGTGTATAAGAGGGTTCATTTATCAGATTTGCTGAGGATCTGAAATAAAAAATCTAAAGTACCTATTCTATACTTAATATTAAATAAATAATGGGCACTATTATCATTATTACTACTACTGCCACCATATTTCGTGGTACCTTTGAGTGTAGACATATCCATATATTTGGAACTCTAGTAATATGCAAGTATGTATTTAGCAAAGATAAAATAGAGTTAAAGAAATATTGATACACTTATTTGAGGCTGATGAAATCATATTATTTCTCTAGGGGGAATGAGTCACAGTATTCCTCCTTTGGTAATAGGTTATTAATGATGATTTCCTTGAGATACATTAAGAGTGGATTCAAAAGAAAGAGAGAATGAGAATTTACCCAGCACTGGCACTTCAATTAATCAACTTCTGTTTCTGTAAATAGCCCTAAGTGAAAGAATCAAACTATTATGTTTTGTAGATGAATGATCAGGAAATGCTCAGAAACTCATCTGTCATGGTCTAGTTTTGCAGCCTGACAAGAATAATGAAGGTTGCATATTCTGAATTCATAAAAAGTCTGGGTTGCAGTTTACACAAAATCCACATTTAATTAGAGTGGAACCAGCAGAGACATTGAATGCCTCACCAGCTTGGCAGTGGGGTGGAAGGTTTATCATCTGTCCCTCTCAGGTGCAAGAGGTGAAAAGCAAGCAGAGGCTGATTGTGCAGCTTCTTCTGGGTATGGAGACATTTTTTCACCAGGAGTAGACTATGCTTCAGAGAAGTCTGTTCTTGTTCTTAATACACCACACCAAACACATCTCAGAAGAGACAGGGTGTAAGGGTTATCAGGGTTTATTTTAGTTTTTTTTTTTTTTTTTTTGGGGGGGGGGAATGGCAAACAAGTAGGAAGCCTAATCGTTAATTATTTTACATATCAACATTGTATAAGAAAACAGTTATATAAGATTTATTCCCATTTTATGAGTTTTTTTAGGGGGTAAAATAAAAGCCCTGTACTATGTAGTTCTCTACAGGCAAACCAAGTTTTATTTATATAAATACAGAATACCAAGTGTTAGAACCAAAAGGATTTCTTCCCTGTCTTAAAATTAAAGATATAAAATCACATAGGCTAAAAAGAAATAGTTTGGTATTTGTGAAAACTGATGTGGAACAGGCCACAAACACAACGAGTGTGCCAATACACAAAGCACCAGACTGGGTAGTGGGTCTGTAAAAACTACTGTCAGCCCTGTATTTCAGTGATGCCATGAACGAAAAAGCAGCCTACAATGTAAAGTACTTTAAGTTAACTCCCAAATAGTAAATTCAGCAAAGTAAATAGATCACCAAAAATTGGTTCAAAGGAAGTAGCCAAACCCAGTAAATCTGAGGGAATTCCTGCATAGTCAGCCACAACACACACAAAGTGCTGTGTGTGGATGTGACACTGACGGGAGCCACGTTCTACCACCAGGAATGTGCCATCAATACTGTCCTCTACTATCGTAAATTCCACTTGTCAATTGATTTTCCATTAACACGCCCTTATTTCTTTTCTCCAAATGCACTTGCAAATGTAGATAATATTTAAATGTGTTTTAGCATTAGGCAAGTAATTAAATAACTTAGGAAATAAATCTGGTATGAGTTTTGATTCCTGGAAATTCAATGAGAATAAAGAGAAAGGCTACAAATTTCTGTTTTCCATTAGGCATGTGGTCATTTGTCTCTTCCAGTGTTCTGTATTACGAGAAACTACTTCTGCACAATTTTGGCGCTCACTGAATTGTTGTCCCTGCAGAGGGTCCCTGCTGTCTTAGTTGGAACTGTCTGTCCTATGTTGTTCTGCCTTCCATCCGGCATCATTGTGTTCCCAGGCACTGCAGGAAAGGAAGGAGAAATGCTTTCAGTGCAGGCAAATACAAAACCATGACTTTGGTCTCTAACCATCACAGACTTACAAGGAGTCAACTTTAGACCTACCTGACTTGACTGAGGTGAGCTGAGTAGATTTTTCTGGAGCTTATTTCTGTGAGATTCTATAGTACCCTTGTCACCAGCAGAACACGAAGCTATTAAAGACCAAATGATAAAATTAAAACACTTTTTATTGTTTATCTGTCTCTAACACAGAAGCATTGATTTTTCTGCTAAGTCCCAAAAGAACTTCTGTTAAGCTCTCTCACTCTGCTTAGCACCAGTTGCCACGTGGCCTGGCCCTAGCTGGATCTGTGTCGATGGAATCCCTGGAGTTTTGTGGTAAGGAGCTACCACCAGACATCAAAGGGCTTTTGTAGAGACCAGATGACAACATAGCAGGGCCAGTCACCTTATTCTGCCTAGTTTTAATTTCTATGCTTATATGAGGAAGCCCTTTCTATTCTTCAAGTCATCTATGATCCACTTTCGTGAACTAAAATGAAACATTTTTAAATGTAATTGATTCTTGTTGGCCCCTCAAAAGTCAGAAATCAAGACTTTTACCAAGTGGCTAGGCTTTTCATGGCAATGCAATTACTTAAATATGTTCAATAAGAATCTATCCTCCTGGGCGGTGTCTGTGGCTCAGTATATAGGGTGCCATCCCCATATACTGAAGGTGGTGGATTCGAACCCAGCCCCGGCCAAACAACCACGAAAAAATAGCCGAGCGTTGTGTCGGGCACCTGTATTCCCAGCTACTCGGGAAGCTGAGGCAAGAGAATTGCCTAAGCCCAAGAGCTGGAGGTTGCTATAAGCTGTGATGCCACAGCACTCTACTGAGGGCAAAAAGTGAGAGTTTGTCTCTAAAAAAGAAAATAGAATCTATCCTCCTTTTTACCAGGATATAATTGGGCAAGTAGATTGTACAACCAGGCCTCATCTAGAATGTCATATTTCAAAATTATACTTTAATATTCAGGTACAATCATTCCTTATTAAAAAACAAAGAATGATTTCACATATGAACCCAACGTCTATACAGTCTTCTCAAGAAAACTGGCTCAGAATCTTCTTAGAGGGCCCCAATCCCAGAGCTGGAAAGGAAACTGGTTCCCAAGCAAACTAGGGACTTCAGTGAATTGGGGATACTTCAAAGAGAAGAATTTACCCAAATTTATAGTA
Organism: Loris lydekkerianus; assembly: GCA_963574355.1. Lineage (NCBI taxonomy): Eukaryota > Metazoa > Chordata > Mammalia > Primates > Lorisidae > Loris > Loris lydekkerianus. Next base: position 9,275 of record CAUYPK010041955.1, read on the forward strand.
ACTGTAAGGCAAATATGATGGAGTAGCTCTGGCTTGATTTTCTTTAGATACAAGATCAAATAATATGGCCCTTTAAAAATGCAATTTGGGATTCCTTATGAAAATTCACAGTCAGAACTAATTCTCAGGCATTAGTAGATCTTAATACTCTGCATAACTCTGGATTTGCAGAGGCAACTCAAGGAAGACTGTATGACTCATTAACCCTCTTGTTTTGCTTTCTATATAATCAGCCCAAATATAAGAAGAGACCAGTCTCTGTGTGATCAAGAAAGATCTTTGAAGATTATGATGACCAAGGATGAGAGGAAGACTTATAGAAAAAGACCTCAAACTTTAAAAGAAACACTGGTTGTTATTTCTGTGCAGGGTTGGCTTTCCATTAACTGGGTTGCTTTACATCTCTTCAGGGGTAGAAATAAATTTGTGGATTTTGCAGACAGAGACGCAAGTAATCCCTGGCCAGTAAAACAAAATATTTTAATGGTGTTGTTTATTGCCTTGTGAGAAATTAATTAGTTTTCTCTCTCACCCAGAAATCTGATCCTGACTTTCTACTTAAGGTGTTTCAATATTACTAGCTTCACAAATGTTATTCGGGTTCCTCGTTAATTAAAAGAGTTGAAATAATCTTTGTCAAAGGTTCATTTTATATTTACATAAGAATCGTGGTTTTGTCTTTTTGAAAATTACAGTTTAACACCTAAACGCATTTTAAAAATTGAGTTCCACTAAGTATAAGTTTATAAATTACAGAAAGAATCAGGGCTGTAGATAACAAAGACTTGGTAATCTGTAGAAAATTTTATTTTTTCTTCTTTGTTTACTTTAGAAGGGTTTTATATTTACAGAAAAATTGCAAAGTTAGTCAGAAGATTTCCTATATATTCCATTGGCTTTTTCTAAGTGAATGTTTTATATTAGATGCTTAACAGCCAAAAATACTAAGAAACGGAAATCTTCTCTCAACTTTGTTGAACAGTGAAGGTGATTCCATTGATCTGTAGCAAACCTCCTCATTAATACCATCCATCCATCTTTATAAAGGATAAAATTAGAAGACTGGGTCCTCATAGATACAGCCATAAACTCATTAGTTAAGTACCAAATATGAACAAGTGTGTTTCTACCACCTAATGTCTGAGGCCTGTTAAGTCCCACACAATTCACCTAAAGCAAAATGTGCTGTTAGCAGAAAACTTAAAAGCAACGTACAGAAAAGGATAAAATTAAATTATTTGCTGTATTCCAATATAGCAGTAACTGTAAGGATGCTGCCAAATAAGAAAAGCCAGAGGCTCCCTTTGCTCAGGTGAAGCCTACAAAATTACACGTGGGATTTCAAAAGAAAATTCAAAGGTAACATGTAGACCAAAAATGATTTATTCTTTTCAATAAGCCTGTTGGAGGTGAGGAAATAGGATTCAGGTCTGGTTTGTTATAAGAGTCTAAGAAAACTCATACCTTAAGTCTACAAAATGAGGAAGAGAATCACATGAGAAACTGAGGAAGTGGTGAAGACTTGGAGAGATGGGAAAATACAGAGAGATTCTTCAAGACTTTTCCCTTCCTCCATTTCCAATCCCATTTCTACTATTGGACAGTACCTGTCCTGCCCACAGCAACACATGTACCTGTATAAATAGGTCTGTTATAAAACAAAAGCCTAACCAGTATTAGCATCTCTTTTTGCTACTACATTCCAAAGGAAAGAATGCCCAGCAGTGGGTTTCTAAAATCCATCAGGGGGAGGTTGTGCTGAGTGACCCTGGACCACCTAGGAGAGGATGGATGAAGGAGGTTCTTTGATAGAAGAGGAGGAAGCTTCCAGATCAGTGAGAAGTTTAGAGCACTTAGAAGAGTGGGAAGAGGGTGAGGCTTCCCATAGTCCTCATGAAAGAGGTATTAGAATAATTGAAAAGGCTGCTCCAGAGGATGAAAGCAGACAACTCCTCCCTTGCAAGTGTGTGGACAACAGCGTTGGATATGTCTGAGTGGGCCATGCTCTCAACAGCAATAGCTAGGAATATAAGGAGCAACTGCAAAGATGAAGAACCATCTTTGCTAAATCCTACACAAAGGATCCTGGCTTCTCTCCCTTTTCTCAACTTACAAACCTGAGAGCATTTTAGATTCCCACAGAGAAGGAAAGTGAATCCCAATAATGACTGAAATTGAATTTCTCTCCAGTCAGGTGAAAAGGAGCCAAGGGTAGAATAAAATTGATTTAGAAGAAATAAAAGAATCTGACTTTTCTTGCACTATAGAGTTATGGACCAAGAATCACACAGGTGGAATGTACAATTCTTCCTTGGTAATATTGGAAGCAGCCACCACAGAAACAGGGGAAGGGGAAAAGGGATTCAGGACTCATTCATAGCTCCACCCTATGATTTCCGTTTCTTAGTATTTTTGGCTGTTAAGCATCTAATATAAGGGGCATTGGTCCCCTTTGGTCCAACTCTTCCTTAGAATGTGTGTAGTGGGGCTGGAAAAACTCAACTGTACTCCTGCTTGGAATGTGCTGTCAGGACTGACCTTTGATGCCAATCCCAATAGTAAAATGTACATGAATCATGTTCATGCACGTATACACTCATTATGCACCTCCCATGCACCGAGTGCTGTGCTGGGTACTGATATTATACAAGAAGGTGTTTCCTCAGTGTCCAAGAGAGTAAGGGAGGCAGATATTCAAATAAATATTTCTACTTCAACTACACATGCTAACAGTGGGTGCAAGGGCAGCACTGTGTCCTGGTGGCAGCTCTGATTTCCAGAGTCCGCAGGCTCAGTTTCAAACTCAACTCTTCCACCTCCCAGTTATACATCTTTGCTCAAGACGTTTAATTTGTCTGGACTCCAGTATTTGCATTTATAAACTAAGGATAATACCCCCTTTACAGAGTTGCTGTAAGGATTAAATAAAATAACAAAAATAGCTAACATTTATATTAAATAACAAAAATAGCTAAGCACTTAGAACAGTGCTTACTAGGCATAATATATGCATTAATGCATTGAAATCTTTCAAGATCCTAACATATACTTACTACTATTACCCTCATTTTATAAATGAGGAAACTGAAGCACAGAGAGGTTGTTAAGTAATTTGTCCAAGGTCAAACCATTTGGTAAGTAATAGAAGCATGTATATTGAAGATTTACTGCCATGTGGAAAGAACAATCAAATGAACAGGAAGTTCATTAATGAAGATATAAATAAAATTTTGCAACAAAAAAAGTAAAACATTACTAATCTACCAGCTGATCCAGCAAAAACATGCCAGGTGGGCCTTAGAGGGTGGTAAGATGGTATTTGCTATGTGGAAATGAAAAGAAATAAACTTATAAGTGAAGATAGGAGTCTTAACAGAGGATGAGAGATGTAACCAAGGCTGAAATGGGTTGTAGGCATTGTTGTAGGGCGGAAGAATTCGAGGACAAGGCTGAGAGCCCAAGTCAGTCTTATTTTACACACACAGAGTAATTATATATATATACAATGAGAGTCCTGGCATCATCCTATCGGCAATGAATAGCCATTGGAGTCTTTGAGCAAAGGAGAGACATGATTATATTGGTATTAGGTGGAAATAAATCAGGAGGAGAGGATAATCAGAAGTAAAAAGACAACATGTGTAAGAGAGACAGAAAAACCAGTTAGAAAATGTTGCAATCATCATGGTGGGGTGTGATAATGTCTTCAAGAGATGAAGAAACATGGCAACTGGAAAAGAAGCCACCAAGTCAAGAGAACTCATTAAAGTAGAATGAGAAGTGGTTGTAACAAAATCAATACATCCATTCATTTGCTCAGCAAATAGCAGATAAGAATCTTTTAATGCCAGATACTGTAGGTTGAATAAGAAATGATAGAAACCAAAGATGAATGTTCCAGGCAATGGAGAAAAGAATCAGGCCTCTGGTGAGGGAAATTGCACAAAAGCCTTTCACTGAGAATGTAAAAACTGATGTAAAATTTGGGATGGAAGATCTTGTTTTTAAACACATTCAACATGTCAGATTGAGTCAAGACTGGAAATTCGAGTCTAAAACAGGGAGTAAAGCTCAAACCCACTATATAAATTCAGGAGTCATATACATAGAGAATGTATCATTTGACTTGAACATCCATTTATCAGATCAGGCCATGACTTATCTCCATTTTATGAAACATCCAGGCCTTTCATGCCAATGTGCCATCTTGGCAATAGGCATCCTTCTTCACATCGTTCATTGTGGGGTGGTGATGCTGCCACAGTGATTCCTCCATCAAGGAAAGCTCGAATCAGGGGGCTGAGACAAGATGGCAGACTGAAGCCAGCTTTCCACAGAGGCTCCCATCCAGAAGGAGAGTTAAAGGACAGAAATTAGCAAGTAACCTGGTGGATTAGAGCTGCACAAAGAGAGAAGGTTGAAGAACGAGCTGTGACCCCAAGGATAAAAACAAAAGGTACAAAATTCATCACCAAGTGGACGGGAGTCCCCTCCCCCATGAGAATGGCTCAGAGTGCCGCACAAACAAATGAGCAGAGTTCAAAGGTCCTTGCACTAAACTCCACGGGAGAGACCCTCTAAAAACTGGACCTACATCCCCTACTAGAGTGCCATGGCATTCCCCTGCTAGGCATAAAACTGTATAAAACTGTACATATTCTCTACCTGCAACTCTGAGCTTCCAGCACTCCCCTCCACTCTCACTCTGAGGTCTGGAGGCCTGTCCCCCAGGAGTCCAGATTCTTGGGTGATTTCTCAAGGGGTGTGGACAGGGCCTAGACTGCAGTTGGTCAGTGCTGATTCTGCAGAATGGGAGTGAGGAGAGAACGGTCGGGTGAGAGGGAATCACACCTGAGTGGTGGTGCCCTGAGGCGCAGGGCAAAAGCTGCTTTTGGCAACAACAGAGCTCACTCCCGGATATTCTGAAGCCACACCCCTTGTCTCCCTAGGCAACCAGAGGAGGCCGGAGGCAGGGGATCTTCTCAGGTGGCAACCACCATGGAACATATCTGGGATGGAAACGCAGGCCCTGTGAGTAAAGTTTGCCTGAGATGGTACCAGCCTGGGTGGAGCGTGGGGACTAGAAAACACATGCACAGAGCCAAGAAATTTCCAGGGTGGGGCTGATCCAGAGGACAGCTTTACTGAACCTAAGACGCACCTGGCCCTCAGGGGATTGTCAGCCTATACACAAAGGAATGCAGGAGGCTAGAACTAATGTCTAACCGAATACAAACCTGCAGGAGCAAAGACAGGGGCTAAAGCACAGGATCTGGGAACTCAAAACAGCTTCTCTTCAGCAGGGGAATTTAGCAGGGACAGAAACAAATTCCCGCAAAGTTGTTCTGTTCTATTCTGTCAGTAACATCAATCAGGGGCAGGGCTGGAACTGAGTGAACACCCCCCAGTCTCCATCAAGTGCCCAAGGTTGTCAGGCCTCACCTCCCCCTGCTGGATAGAGGCAGAGCTCAGCAGCCTGGCTGAGCAGAAATAGATTTCCTTGTGATTCAGGCAGGTACAAACCCCTGGAGTATATGTTCACTACAGGCAACTGGGTCAAAGCCCTGTGGGGCTATCAGTGATTGGGTGTGACACAGGTGCAAGGTGGGGAAGGAGGCATCAACCTTCCCAGACTCATCCACTTTCTGACTTCACAGAACAATGGAGCAAGTCATATCTGAGTTGTCACCAGACCCCTGTGATCCAGTTGCCAGAGACCTTTTAAACTCTCCCACCTGAGACACGTGCTGACTGAGACAATTGATATGGATCTTTTAAACTGAGCCAAGGACTATTCAAGTGGTGCCCTGGGTGTGTGGTTGTAGGAAGGTTTGCTTTTCCTTTTCCAATTGTTGCCTGTTGGGGGTGGGGTAACTTAAGTGCTGGTATTTCTCCACACATGAGACTTCAACCCAGAGTAACTGTTTCACTAGGGTTGAACATAGACCTGCTGAAAACAAGACAGAACCACTTAGCCCCACCACACCAAACAGGTACCAGTTTCTTAGTCCATAGAACTGTATAGGTCCTCAACAAAGCTCCAGGATAAAAATCAAACAGTGTAAAATAATCATGGGGTGAAAACAGTGGAAAAACTCTGGTAACATGAATTACCAGAATAGATCAACTCCCCCAAGGAAAGATATGGCAGACGTAACTAAAGATCTCATTCATAAACACCTGGCCAAGATGTCAGAAATAGAATTCAGAATTTGGATTGCAAACAAAATTAATAGAATGGACGAAAATTTGGAATTAGAAATTTGAGGAGCAATTCAAAAGACAGAATTAGAAATTCGAGAAGAAATTCAAAAGTTGTCTCAAGAATTTAACAAATTTAAAGGCAAAACCACCAAAGATTTTGACACACTGAAGCAAGAATTTGCAGCCCTCAAATATCTAAAAAATACAATAGAATCCCTCAGTAACAGAGTGGAGCAAGCAGAAGAAAGGATTTCTGACATTGAAGACAAAGCCTTTGAATGCTCCCAAACTCTCAAAGAGGAAGAAAAATGGAGAGAAAAAAAAAATTATTCTCTCAAAGAGCTCTGGGATAATTCAAAGAAGGCTAATATCCACCTAATTGGAATCCCTGAAAGTGATGAAGTAGCCTCTCAAGGCACAGAGGCCCTTCTCCATGAAATTATGAAAGAGAATTTTCCAGACATGCCAAGAGATTCTGAAATTCAGGTAGCACACAGTTTCAGAACCCCAGCACGACTCAATCTGAATAAGACATCACCCAGGCATACCATAATTAACTTCACTAAAGTTAATATGAAGGAGAAAATTCTGAAAGCACCCAGATGTAAGAAATCCATTACCTAAAAAGGGAAGAATATTAGAATGACTGAAGATCTCTCTGCTAAAACTTTTCAAGCCAGAAGAGGGTGGTCATTGACTTTTGATCTCCTAAAGTAAAATAACTTTCAACCCTGGATCCTGTATCCAGATAAACTGAGTTTCATTTATGATGGAGAAATTAAATACTTTAAGGACATTCATATGTTGAAGAAATTTGCCATAACCAAACCAGCTCTTCAGGATATTCTCAGACCTATCCTCCATAATGACCAGCCCAATCCTCTACCACAAAAGTAAACTCACTCAGAAACTTTTGATCAAACCCCAACTTCCACAGTGGTGAAAGAATTAAAAATGTCCACCGGACTTTCAAAAAACTCTATACCCAAAATTTTACCAGACTTATCAATATTCTTCATTAATGTGAATGGCTTAAACTGTCCTCTAAAAAGGCAGAGCTTCGCTGACTGGATACAAAAACTCAGGCAAGATATTTGCTGCATATAAGAGTCACATCTTACCTTAAAAGATAAATATAGACTTAGGATGAAAGGATGGTTGTCCATATTTCAGGCAAATGGTAATCTGAAGAAAGCAGGTGTTGCAATTCTATTTGCAGACACAATAGGTTTTAAACCAACAAAAGTAAGGAAGAATAAAAATGGTCACTTCATATTTGTTAAGGGTAAGACTCAGTATGATGAGATTTCAATTATTAATATTTATGCACCCAACCAGAATGTGCCTCAATTTATAAGAGAAACTCTAACAGACAAGAGCAACTTGATTTCCTTCAGCTTTATAATAGTCGGAGATTTCAACACTCCTTTGGCAGTGTTGGACAAATCCTCCCATATGAAGCTGAGCAAAAAAAATTATATTTAAACCTAGCCATACAACATTTGGATTTAGCAGACATCTACAAAACAATTCATCCCATCAAAATTGAATACACATACTTCTCAACAGCCCACAGAATGTACTCCAAAATTGGTCACATCTTAGGTCACAAGTCTAACCTCAGTAATTTATAGGAATAGAAATTATTCCTTGCATCTTCTCAGACCACCATGGAATAAAAGTTGAGCTCAGCAACAACAGGAATCTGCATACTCATACAAGAACATGGAAGTTAAATAATCTTATGCTGAATGATAGCTGGGTCAGAGATGAGACTAAGAAGGAAATTGCCAAATTTTTGGAACAAAATGACAATGAAGACACAAATTATCAGAACGACTGGGATACCACAAAGACAGTCCCAAGAGGGAAATTTTTACCACTCCAAGCCTTCCTCAAGAGGACGGAAAGAGAGGAAGTTAACAACTTAATGGGACATCTCAAGCAACTGGAAAAGGAGGAACATTCCAACCCCAAACCCAGTAGAAGAAAAGAAATAACCAAAATTAGAGTAGAATTAAATAAAATTGAAAAACAAAAGAATTATACAACAGATCAATAAATCAAAAAGTTGGTTTTCTTGAAAAGATCAATAAAATAGATAAACATTTGGCTAACTTAACCAGCAAAAGAAAGTAAAATCTCTAATCTCATCAATCAGAAACAACAAAGATGAAATAACAACAGACTCCTCAGAAATTCAAAAAATCCTT
>CAUYPK010041960.1:0-14007 GCA_963574355.1 Loris lydekkerianus
AGGTAAGGAGGGAGTGATCCCCAAGGGAGAGATCCCGAGGGAAGGACAGATATCCAGGTAAGGAGGGAGTGATCCCCAAGGGAGAGATCCCGAGGGAAGGACAGACATCCAGGTAAGGAGGGAGTGATCCCCAAAGGAAGGACAGACTGGCAGGTAAGGAGGGAGAGATCCCGAGGGAAGGACAGACATCCAGGTAAGGAGGGAGAGATCCCGAGGGAAGGACAGACATCCAGGTAAGGAGGGAGTGATCCCCAAGGGAGAGATCCCGAGGGAAGGACAGATATCCAGGTAAGGAGGGAGTGATCCCCAAGGGAGAGATCCCGAGGGAAGGACAGACATCCAGGTAAGGAGGGAGAGATCCCGAGGGAAGGACAGACTGCCTGGTAAGGCCACTCTCCCAGAAGCCCTGCTGTCAGACAGCCACACTACAGGACGTGTGTGTGGAGGTGGGGGATGAGCCTCCTGGGGAGTCTGCCTCAGAAGTTAGTGCTCTAGAGGAGGGACAGAGCACAGCGGCTCCAGCAGCCCCTTTGTCCATGGTTATCCACAGTCAACCGAGGCCTGAAAATATTAAATGGGAAGTTTCAGAAATAAACAATGCATACATTTTACACTGCAGGCCATTCTCAGTGTTGTGATAAAATTGTTCACCATCCTCTGTCCTGCCCGGGACACGAACCATCCCTGTGTCCAGCGGGTCCACGTGTCTACACCGCCCGCGTACTCACTCAGTAGTTTTGCTTCGCTCCTCAGACCAACTGTGGTGCATCACACTGCTGTGTTCCAGGCACCCCCACTTTACTGAACAATTGCCCCAAAGCGCAACAGGAGTGATGCCAACATATCCTTAAGGTTGGCTCCATTAAGAGCTACTTGTTGTTACTCTCTTCCTGTGCCTAACTTATGAATTAAACTTTATCCTAGGTGCGCACATATAGGGGAACACAGTGCATAGCGGGTTCAGTACCACCCGTGGTTTTAGGCTTCCACGGGGGTCTCAGGATTAGCGTCCCCTGCACAGGCACAGATGCTGGAGCCACAGGCCAGGTCTGAACCCAGCTCTACCATTTACTGGCTATGTGACTTTGAGTGCCCTGTGCCTCCATGTCTTTACCTGTAAAATGATGTTAATAAGAGTATCTTCCGGCTGGCACAGTGGCTCACCCTGCAATCCCAGCACTCTGGGAGGTTGAGGCGGGTGGAGTGTCTGAGCTCACAGGTTCAAGACCAGCCTGAGCCACAGCGAGACCTTGTCTTTGAAAATAGCCAGGCATTGTGGGGGGCACCTGTAGTCCCAGCCACTCAGGAGACTGAGGCAAGAGAATCGCTTGAGCCCAAGAGTTTGAAGTTGCTGTGAGCTATGACACCACTCTACCCAGGGCAGTGAAGTGAGACTTAGTCTCAAAAAACAAAAAACCCAACTTCCTCATAGGGTAACTGTGAAGATTAAATCTGGTTATCTGAGTGAAATAGTGACCCGATAGCCAGTACAAGGGTTTGCTGCTCTTCTAAGACTGAGGATAGCGGGCTGACGGGGCTGTGTCTGGTGGGAGTTGTGCATTAGGGAGGGAGAACAGGCTTCTGCAGGAGGAGGGAGGAGAGGGGTGATGGGGTCCAGAGGGCAGAACCCTCCATCCACAGGAAAGACAGAGGGCTGGGAAACACAGCTGCTGTTCTTGGTAGTGGACAGGAGTTCTGGCCTCTCAGTGAGGCAAGTCACTAGCTGGGGTGAAGAGAGGTCGGGGGCACATAGAGCTGGGACATAAGAAAAGTTTTGAGTGCGCAGTGGCTCCTGCCTGAGAGCACTGTGGGAGGCTGAGACAGGACGATTTCTTGAGCTCAGGAGTTCAAGACCAGCCTGAGGAAGAGCGAGACCCTGTCTCCATTAAAAAATAGGTAAACTAGCCTATTTTTGTGATGGGCACCTCAAGTCCCTGCTACTCAGAAGACTGAGGCAGGAGGATTGCTTGAGTCCAGAAGTTTGAGGTTGCTGTGAGCTATGACACTATAGTACTCTAGAGTAGGGCAACTGAGTGAGACTCAAAAAACAAAAGAGAGCAGTGTTGAGTAAGGGGAAAATAAACGGTGAGGACACTGGGGAATGCGCCAGCTCTCCACGCAGTTTGGAGGCTCTGCCTGAGATTGGCGGCCATGGCGTTGAAGTCAGACCAGTCAGGCAGGAGGTGAGCAGAGGCCAGCCTGGGTCCCCAGCCTGGGTCCCGGCCCGGAGAAGGAAAAGTGCTGGGCTTCACCTGGGCTCCCTCAGTGGGAGAGCTGGGGGGAAGGGGTGAGGGAGTTTGCAGCGGCACACCTGTGACAGAGGCCTGGACCCCCTCAGAAGGGGACAAATTGCAGCCTAGAGGCCTCCACATCATGGAAGCACTGTAGGACCGGGACGGGGCGAGATGAGGAGGAAGAGGTCGGCTAGCAGGAGGCCGTTACAGTCCAGACTGGGAAGAGGGATGGACTCTTTTTTTTTTTTTTGCAGTTTTTGGCTGGGGCTGGATTTGAACCTGCCACCTCCGGCATATGGGGCCAGCGCCCTATTCTTGAGCCACAGGTGCTGCGCGGGGGACGGACTCTTAGGAAGAAGTCATGGCTATGCCCCTGGGAGTGGCAGGTACAGAGGAGCCAGGACCCTGAAAGGCTGGGGCGGGAGGCTGCTAAAGAGCGGCAGCGGGCCTGGGTCTGAGCCGTGTGCGCAGGGAAAGGCCCAGGGCGCGGCAGGGCTGCGGGCAGGCCTGGGGTGAGCTGAGGGCTGGGGGACAGAGGAGCCCCAAGCCTGGAGATCAGTGGAGGAGCTGGATTCCCAGCAGGTGTGAGGGCCACAGGAACATGTGGCACCGGGGATTTGGGGCCCATAGCAAAAACATTTGGGGAGACAACCGAATCTGACTAGCGAACGCTTAACGTAGAAAGGAGCGGAAGGCCAGCCGATGCTTGATCCAGGCTTGGGATTCCAGAAGGAAGACTGATTCAGACAGACAGCTACACGCCTCCCTACACACACAGAGGGGCGGTAAGCTGCCGACATCCAGGAGGGGTAAGGCGGAGCCCACGGCAGTCCCACTTAACCACGGTTAAGGCGTGGGGTCTGTACCTTCACTGCTCCTGTCTCTGCCTTCGCATGACTGCTGTTTGGTCGCAAGTCAGCCCCCCACCACCAAATGAAAACATTCTTTTGGAGAAGACCCTGTTGCTGAAGAACCCCGTGACGCATCCATCCAAGAGGCATGCCCCATAGGGACCCCCGAACAATACCTACCTCTTCCTGACTCCAGACTGATTGAAAGGCAACGCCATGTGGCTGCTCTGCGTCAGGCCAAACTGGTGGGCGCCGGGCACGTACTCCGGAGGGGCGTCTGCCACACACTGCTCCTGAAAGGGACGCATGGGGACACTCAGCCACCGGCAGCCACGGCCCCGCTAACACACGTATTCTTCCATGAGGAAAACACCTCAGAAGCCATCATCTCAGGGCACACCAGCACAAAGGGTTGTCTGTACTCCCTTCATCTTCGGTTTCGGTGAGGCCCTGGTCAGCCCTTACCTCTCACTTTAATCAGATGATTAGGCAGGGGTACCTTAAGTCCTCTCAAGTTCACTTAAATTCAAAGGGACGCTGAAGACCCTCGGCAATGTTCAATAGCCCTAAGGGCAGAGGCCTTGCTGTGTCCTCTCCACCCCACCACGGTCCCAGGCTTTGGGAATGGCCCTGAGGACGCAGCAGCCCAGGGTCCGTGCAGCACAGGCACCGGGAAACTGGAAGAGCCCACAGGTGACGGGTCTCACAGGTCTCACGAGGCTCAGGGCTCTATGCGTCTGGGTTCACATCGACAGGAACAAGGTGCAGATAAGAGGAGCGGGTGGGAAGAGCTCCTAGACCCTGGGGCAGGAGATGGGGACCCAGGGACCGTGCCACAGCGTGTTCAGGCTGCCCAGACAGTGCCCAAGCCAGATGCCACCACAAAAACCATCGTGAACTCAAAGACAGGCCTTGCTTGGAAAGCACCGCTTTGGGCCAATTGCATCATCTTCTAAATTATTAGAGTCTCGCTTTGGACCAAGAAATTGAAGGGGAAAAAAATGGAAAATAACAGCGACTGCCATTAACAACTGCTTGCCCCAAACTGGCTTTTCCTAAGTGAATTAAATCTCTTAAAAATGTTTTAAGCAATGAAGATATGTACAATGGCTTACATTAGTTACGTATTTTCATGATTTCCTGCTTATATCTAAACCAGTGTTTCAACCTTTTTTATCTCAGAGCATACTTGAACTTAGAGCTAAACTTCCGTGATACACTTAAATTATGTGGATGAAAAAACGAGTAACAAAAAGAATGTACTTACTGTGCTTTGAGTGCCTTTCAAAAATAATTTAATTCATGATCTTTAAAAAATTTCCCAGTACAGTTAAGATCCTCTCACGGCACACCAGTTGAAAATCACTGATCTAGGCTGGGGGGGGCTCACGCCAGTAATCCCAGCACTTGGGCGGCCAAGGTGGGTGGATTGCCTGAGCTCAGGAGCTCCAGACCAGCTTGAGCAAGAGGCTGGTCTCTACCCCACTTCTACTAAAAATAAAAAACTAGCTGTGCAAAGAGGATCGCTTAAATCCAAGAGTTTAAGGTTACTATGAGCTGTGATGACACCACGGCACTCAACCCGGGGTGACAGAGTGAGACTCTGTCTCACACACACACAAAAAAGAGAGAAAATCACTGATCTAAAAGCTTGCTGTGTGTCGGCCTGGTTAGGGTCCCTGAGCATTGGGCCCTATGATCCAGAAATGATGGGCTGTGTCACCCATCAGTTTGCTGGGAGCACCTTCCAATGCCCTGTGCTGCTCTGATTGTTATCACGGCCCCAGCTCCAGCTCTCACAATACCTTTATCACCAGGCCCTATTTTAACCCCCTCTGGTCTCCTCTCGCCTTTTTTGACAGGATCTGAGGAACATCATTAAGGAGGCTGCTCTCACCGGGAACACCTGGGGCTCTGGCAGGAGCTCCCCGTCCTCGCCAAGAAAAGCCAGCTTAGGCCTTTCTGCAAGCAGACAGGTGTCCAAGTCCACTTGTTCAGAGCCAACTGCACTGGTGAAATCCAAAAGTCTAGGCACAAACAAGGGGGAGTTTCAAAATTAGGATATCACAAACCAGTACCTGTGTCATGAGATTACTGTACAATTAAAATCCATAAGAAACAATGGATCTGTTTCCTGTAGAGTGACCAGAGTGACCATCCTTCACCATGACTGAGAGTCTGGACAGATCATGTTACACACAGGGATGTCCTAAAAGACACCATACATAAAAAAAATAGGAAATTTGGGCAGTGCCTGTGGTTCAAAGGAGTAGGGTACCTGCCCGGTATGCTGGAGGTGGCAGGTTCAAACCCAGCCCCAGCCAAAAACTGCAAAAAAAAAAAAAAAAAGGAAATTATAGCTGAATGCATCTTTATTTACAAAATATTCATTATGCAATTTTGCAAAATATTTACAAAATATTCTCTACATATTAGCCACCTTTTTGTAAAATTTTGTCATGAACATTTTGTAAATAAAGGTATATTTAGCTATAATTTTCCATTTTTCCTATGCATGGTGACTTTTGGGACACCCAGTACTTTCTTGTTTGATGCTTCTTGAAACACTACCCCGGGCCCTTCCTGTGCGCCCTGCGAGAGCCACTCCGGAGCTGACACTCTTCCTGCAGCCTTCGCTGGGCTGCCCTATGGCCACGTTCACACTCTGGTTTCCACCTCCCTGCATAGTGGCCTAAACTGAACTCTGATGTCCTATTTACAGGTGTCCCCTCAAGGGAGGTTATGGGCTTCCCTTGTCACACGCCCCTTCACTATGCAGCTCCAGCACCAAGTCCTGCACCTGCATGCGACCCTGTGGCACTTTCCTGGACATGCCTGGGAACAGCAAGAGACGTGGCGTTCACAGCCTCACAGCTTTAAGGAGCATGAAGATGACTCGCCAGTGAGGGAAAGAATGAACAGACAACAAGTGACTAAATATAAGTCTATAGAAATAGCTAAACCAAGGCTCCGACGTTGTAATCATGTTGAAACCCATGAATACATTTTAATTCTTGCCACGTTCAGGGACCCCTAAGGGGTAATTTCATGAGGAATGACACTGTTATCATGAAAGATCCAAGTCCTTGCTAAAGGTCGAGAGGCAAGTCAGTGGTTCAGCGGGACAGGTCCCAATCTCGTCAGTTCATGTCCGGTTTCCCCTGGGCAGACAGTGACCTTGCAGAGCAGAGCATGAGTTGGGCCTGCTCAGCATGCTGACCATGGGCAGAGGGTCAGCAAGGAGGAATGAATCACACATGGGATGGAAGGTTTCCAGTTTTTAATTGTATAGTAATTGCTTTCAGGGGAACCATTAATAATCTGAAGCTGCTAGTAGCCCAATTGTAAAAATAATACAGAAATTTGTATTACAAAATCTGTCTTTTTTTTTTTTTTTGCAGTTTTTGGCAGGGGCTGGGTTTGAACCCACCACCTCCGATACATGGCGCCAGCGCCCTACTCCTTTGAGCCACAGACGCCACCCACCAAAAATCTGTCTTCTTTTAAATGCATGCCAAAAGTATATTTAACCCCACCTATTGATGGGTAATTGTGTGTGGAGCTAATGTTCTATCATTTATTTGAAAGTGAGATGACTGTACCTGTCAATCACTTGAATCCAATAAAGTCCATTTGGGGGGACTTGTGTGATAGACAAATGGGGTTCATATGTTCTTCAGGAACTTGTAAAATTTGAGGCAGTCTCAAACAGCAAAATTAGACTGCAGGTTAGCACTAGCACTCACTGTTGAAGGTCAGAAAATACAAAAACACGTAGAGAGCACAGTTTCACTTACTCCAGGTTAAAGATCAGGTTTCTGATGCAGCCATAGAACGAGCTTCTCATTCTGAGCACCGAGGCCCCCTCACCCTCTGGAATGCCCCCTATGTACAGGTTGGTCACATTTATAGTCCTGCTTTCTGCTAATGGACCCAAGTTCATTTCCACAGGATTGGTCTCATCCAACTGAACAGTGATAATTCTAAAAGATCAAAGGAGAAAATAAATGAAAACCTTCAACTATAATAAAACAATGACCCAATTTTAACACACAATCCCAGCAAAGTTTTTATTGAATAATAAACGTTCTTGGAAGACAAATTTTAATACGATGTGTCAGAGCAAAAAGGTGAATCTTAGAAATTTAAACTTACAACCGAAAATTCTTCAGAAATGAGTGCAATGCTAACAAAAATCACTGAATTTGACTGCTTTTTTGAGAGTAGTTTTCTTTTTACCTCTTTACCTATGATGAAAATGTCCAGTATACTTTTCAAACGTTTGCTCTAGAGTTCTGAGGGAAATATACAGGAATGTTGACATAACCTACTTACTACTGTAATATTTACTATTGATATAATACTATTTATTAACACCATAATACTCTTTGCCACAGAATTAATCCAATATGATTTTATTGAGTTTCAAAAAAGGGCAAGTTGTTCAATTATAGAAATCCCGCAAACATCTCATCAGGAGCTGTCTGGCAAGGTTTGGCCTCTAGAACTATTTGGAATGCTAATGATGCTGGTCATTTAACTGCCCAGGGCGCCAGGACAAGGTTCCTGCTGGAAACCCTGGTGAGGTCCCCACCCCTTCATGACACATGCCCTGCCGTGGGGACGGTACCTCCGATTCCTAACCAAGGAGATGGAATGTGGCTGTCCATCACTGTAGGTGCCAGTGGGAGCGTGCAGGAGGGCTTTCCTCAGGCTGGACCTGTCCCCAAGACTGACGTGTACCTCAACGTGGCCCTCAATCAGCAGAATGAAGAAGAAGGGCTGGGGGCAGGCGTGCGCAGAGAATTACCCAGAAAAAAGCTCGTTAGTCTAGGATTTAAAAAATTTCCATCCTACAAAGATAACGTGGGAATATTAACATCAAGCAAGCGATTCCTTAAGACTCCCATCATTGAACACAATTATTTTAAATGTATCATGTTACTTTCTAATCCCTTCAGCCTAATTTCCTAATTTCCTACTTTCTAATCCCCTAATTTCCATTCAGCCTTATGCTGTTATCACTACTACACACACCACCACACGTTTCCATTTCTGCATTGCCTTCACACGGATTCTTTATTGCTACATTATGTACCAATAAGTAGATAGATAATAATTTGTCTCTTTAATCAATAACATTTAGAATATTTCAATTTAATAATTGCTTATTATCATCCATATGAATATTAAATTTTTTTTTTGCCCGTGAAATTGTAACATTTCTAAAAGTGGAACTAAAGTTTGATAATGTGTAAAGCTCTTAAAATCATTTTGCCATATTGAAAAGAGGTGTAACAATTCATAATGCCACCAGCAGAACTGGAATGGGGGTGTTTCACAATACCCTTGTTACTACTGGACGATATCGCTGTTTTCGCTGGCTCAGAAACAGTCCGGCAGGTCAGACTGTCCAAAAGTCAACCATACGATTACCATATGACCCACAGCTCTTCTCCCAGGTATATGCTCAGAAGACTTGAAAACAGGGGCTAAAACACTTCCTGGCAGCGTTATTCACAATAGCCAGAAAGCAGAAATCACCCCAGGTATCCAGGAAGCACATGATAAACTGTGAGAGGTACACACAGTGGGATGCTAGTCAGCCATAAAAAGGAACCAAGACCTGGGCGGCGCCTGTGGCTCAAAGGAGAAGGGCGCTGGCCCCATATGCTGGAGGTGGCGGGTTCAGACCCTGCCCCTGCCAAAAAAAAAAGGAATGAAGAATTAAGACCCTACATAGGACAGTGTGGATGTACTCAAAGACAGGCTAGGTGAAGGACACAAGGATCACACCTGGTGTGACTCCATTGATATGGAACATCCAGAATAAGCAAATCCACCCTTTGAGACAAAACGCAGGGGTGGGGAGAGAGGAGCACAGGAAGGGACTGCTTAACGGCCCCAGACTTCTATTTTGGGTGATGAAAATAAACAGAGAAGGTGGCTTTGCAGCACTGTGGGTGTGCTAAATCCTACCGACTTGTTTACTCTAAAATGGTTAATTTTATATAAATTTCAGGCTGGTTGTGGTGGCTCATGCCTGTAATCCTCATGAGTTCGAGACCAGCCTGAGCAAAAAGCGAGACCCTGTCTCTACTAAAATGGAAAAACTGAGGCAGGAGGATCACTTGAGCCCAAGTTGGCAGTTGCTGTGAGCTGTGATATCACGGCACTCTACCCAGGGTGACAGCTGAGACTCTGTCTCAAAAAAAAAAAAAAAAAAAAAAAAAAAAAAATATATATATATATATATATATATAAATTTCAGTTCAACTTTTTAAAGAACTGAAAAAATATTAAAAAAAGAAATGATCAATAGAGTCCCAAACCAATGTCAGTCCTTAGGCCTTTGTTGCCAAGTGGCTTGTGACAATGAGACATACTTGGGGTCTACAAAAAGATGTCACATAATAGCTGTGTGACCTTGGGCACATAAACCGGGTTCTCTGAATCCATTTATTCTTCAGGAAAAAGTAAGCAGCAGCATCTGCCTTGCAGGTGGCTGTGATCTTACGCAGCAATGTCTGTAAAGTGTCTGGTACAGTAAAGAAGGTACCCAGAACACTGCGGTAAGACGGGCTTCACTGCCACGGGCTAGTACGCTGGCAATCTATAAATTTTCTCCAAATCACGTGACAGGTGCAAGTTTGAGCAGAGGGTAAGGTAAACATCACCTATGCTCTTAAAATGGAATATAAATATGGCAACATGAATACGGAACCCTGTCATCTCTCCTCTTCTGATGCTCAGTCAACGTGCTCATCACAGGCTGTGACTCTCTTGCTGCTGCTCTTTCTTTCTTTTTTTTTTAGAGACAGAGTCTTACTTTATTGCCCTCGCTAGAGCACCATGGCATCACAGCTCACAGCAACCTCAAACTCTTGAGCTTAAGTGATTCTCTTGCCTCAGCCTCCAAGTAGCTGGGACTACAGGCGCCCGCCACAACGCCCGGCTATTTTTTGTTGCAGTTTGGCTGGAGCTGGGTTTGAACCTGCCACCCTCGTAATGGGGCCTGCACTCTACCCACGGAGCCACAGGCGCCACCCCTTGCTGCTTTTTAATCCTTTCAAATCGTTCAAGCATAGTGTGTTTCAACTTTTTTTGGGCAGTGCCTGTGGCTCAAAGGAATAGGGCACTGGCCCCATATTCCGGAGGTGGCGGGTTCAAACCCAGCCCCAGCCAGAAACTGCAAAAAACAAAACTTTTTTTATCTCATGTCATACTTGAACCTGTAGTTAAACTTCCATAGTATTTGGAAGTTTAACTTAACTTAAATTATGTTCATCCAAAAAAAAAAAAAGTAAAAAAAGAGAATATACTCACTGTGCTTTGAACTTCTTTTGAAAATAATTTAATTCATGATGTTTAAAATTTTTCACTGTGCACTGGTTGAAAATCACTACGATAGCAGATGAAGAAAACCCTGCCTTAGAGCAGTAGACTGGGAGGACTGCTGTTTCAGCCTTAGAATGAAAAGTTACGACCAGGACGCGTAGAAGACAACTCAGTGTGTGCTCGCTGAACGTGTTTTCACAAAAATTACAGGTAGATGGCAAATATCTTTTCCTAAGTCACTGGACAAGGAGGATGGATTGCGCAGCACAGGACATCACTGATTCATAAGGGAATAGCACTCAGCAATGTAACTTTTACTTATTAAAATTGCATACTCATAAGCAACCAGGAACACACCAAAAGTTTAGAAGCGTGCAGCTGGGCGGCAGGGGAGCTACTTACCACCTGGGCTTGTCCACGACCCTGCAGCTCCACGTCCCTGCCAAGGGCAGCCAGGATGATGCCACTGCTGTTCTTGGTGGCAAATGTGGCCAGCAATTCCGATTCTGGGGTCAAAGACTTGGATGGCAACTCAATGTAGCCGCCTCTCAAGAGGCTGACACTTCGGATGGGCTGGTCAGAGGGGATGAAGAGGAGCCATGAGTCCCCAGCCACTGGCCGATTCCCCAAGGCGGGGGGTGTCCCCGGGGTTCCCCATGTTCTCCATTCTATCCACCCCGCTGGTTTAGATTTTGTTATGTTATTATTTTGCTACATCAGTGGATATTTATAGAAACTCATTCCAACATCAACAAAAATGTTTCCTACCTCCAACATACAGCCTTTTCTCACTCCATAGGAATTTCTGAGTAAATCAAAGGTCGATCTGGATATTTCCAGGTTCTTGATACAGCCCACATAGCTTTTGCTGGTAATTCCTTTCCTGCAGGGGAGGATGTGAGAAAAACCATAAGGAAATTTGGATTTTATAATTCCACTTTTGAAAGAAGGAATAAAAATGGACCTATGTTCATAAAAAAATCTGTGTCCATGGGCCACGCCGCAGAAACATCTAGACTTCCCTTTAATAATGGTATTGATGGTGAGAACTTCCGGTCAAACGAATACTCTCCTGAGGACTAGAGAAAGGGCTTAGTTAGAGCAGTGAGTGTGGCCTCTTCAATGGCTGCCTACAAACAAATACGTTTAATATTTTAAGGGGAACTCATGGTTGTGACAATTTAAATACACTCATTAAAACACAGGCCAATTATAAGAAAGGCAATACATTGTCATAAGGAAATTATGGCCCACAGGTTATAATCCAGTCACCACGTAGAATAGAACATTTGCCTCCCATGAGGACAAGTGTAAGGGGTGCCAGGATCAAAGGCTAAAGAAGTCATGGGTTTCTGCCCATGCTATGTACCCATGAAGCC
This sequence comes from Loris lydekkerianus, assembly GCA_963574355.1. Taxonomy (NCBI): domain Eukaryota; kingdom Metazoa; phylum Chordata; class Mammalia; order Primates; family Lorisidae; genus Loris; species Loris lydekkerianus. Next base: position 11,803 of record CAUYPK010041960.1, read on the forward strand.
TGTCCTAAAGGAAATAATGGCAAAGTCTGAGACTGCCCAAGAACCTATTTCTTAACCTCTAATTCAATAGCCTATTTTTCTTTACAGAAGTTGCCCTATGCCTGGCTGGGGTCAGGCTCTCATTTCCAAACACGGAGAATGCTGACTATCTCCAGACTTTCTGCATCAGCTAGTTACAGGAGAGCTTTGCAGTGAGGTGGTTTCCTCTTACAATGATGGCTCTTCTTCTTCTTCTTTTTTTTTTTTTTGTCTATGTTAAATCATTAGCTGGGGACCTTTAAGCAACTGCATGATGTGAGGCAAATTTCAGCCTTTCTGGATCTCGTTTCCAACGTAAATGAGGGGGTTGGCCGTGAAGATACTCAGGTGTCTTCTAATATGAATGTCTGGGGTCTGGACTCCTTTCCTTTTCTCCAGTGTATACCCTGTGCTGTGTGGGCAAAGTACAGACGCACCGTGACACTGACGAACACTCGGATGTCGATTCCATGTAGCCGCCTCTCACGAGGCTAAACTAACCATAGAAGGAATAGGGAATGACATCTGGGGTGGGATTCGGAGACACCAACAGTCCCGGCTCTGACTTGGCAAGTGACCAGCTCCCCAGAGGTCTCACGTCTTCACGTCTAAGACCGGGAAGCGACTGTGGTTGCAAACTGCTCCTGAGCCCTTTCTGGGATGCCTGGCAGAGGGGAGGGGCACAGTGGGAAGTGGACCCTGGGCTGCTCATGGCCACTGCATGGCTGCCCCTCTGTGTCACACATCAGCCTTCTATAAAAGAACTTGGTCTAAAGACAGGGCACTGCCACAGATAATTTGGAAACCACTGGGCTGGGTGATCCAGTTTGGACATTTGATGACTCTACTCCCCGGAAGCTATCTTGCCTTGATTGCTAGACTTACACAAATGACAAATAGGTTTAGGTCATTAAAGTCACAAGGCTAAACATGAATCACTGTTACAAAGGATTCCTTTGTCTCTCCCCTGCCACATTTCATCCGGGCTCTTGATGCTGGACTTTAAACTTCCACATACATTACTCGCTCTAGCCACACAAAGGGGAATCCAGAGAAGTCTGCAGAGGGCATGGTATTTTTTCCTGTAAAGAAATTCTACTATTCTGGCTCGGCGCCTGTAGCACAGTGGTTACGGCGCAGCCACATACACCAAAGGTGGCAGCCTGGGCCAACTAAACAACTGCAACAAAAAAATAGCTGGGTGTTGTGGTGGGCACCTGTAGTCCCAGCTACTTGGGAGGCTGAGGCAAGAGAATCGCTTAAGCCCAAGAGTTTGAGGTTGCTGGGAGCTGTGACACCACAACACTCTACTGAGGGTGATATAGTGAGACTCTGTCTCAAAAAAAAAGGAAGGAAGGAAGGGAGAGAGACAGAGAGAGAGAGAGAGAAAGAAAGAAAGAAAGAAAGAAAGAAAGAAAAAAAGAAAAGAAAAGAAATTCTACTATTCTGTACTGGCCATGGTGGCTCATGGGTGGCTCTCAGCACTTTAGAAGGTCAAGGAAAGAGGATCCCTTGGGCCCAGGAGTTCAACCCCAGACTGGGCAATAGTGAGACCCCCATCTCTACAAAAAGGAAAAAAAAATTAGGAGGCATGTCTTTCATTCCAGCTACTTAGGCGGTTGAGGCAAGATCATTTGAGCCCAAGAGTTTGAGTTTATAGTAAGCTAGGCTTATGCCACTGCTTTCTAGTCCAGGCAACAGAGTAAGACCTTGTCTCAGGAAAAAAAAAGAGAGAGAGAGAGAGAGAGAGAGAGAGAGAGAGATATTCTACAAATTTAAAATGTCCAGACAGGGAGTGGATATGATAAGTGGGGTCTCCAAATATTGCACAGTAAACAATATTTAGATGTTCTAAAGGTCAGCCAGGCATGGTGGCTCACTCCTGTAATCTTAACACTCTGGAGGCTGAGGCAGGTGGATTGTTTGAGGTCAGGAGTTGGAGACCAACCCGAGCAAGAGCAAGACCTCCATCTCTATGGAAAATAGAAAACCTAGCTGGGCGTTGTGGCAGCACCTGCAGTCCCAGCTACTCAGGAGGCTGAGGTGACAGGTTCTCTTGAACCTGGGAGTTTGAGGTTGCTGTAAACTAGGCTGATGCCACAGCACTCTAGCTGGCGCAACAGAGTAAGACTCTATCTCAAAAAAAAAAAAAAAAAAAAAAAAAAAGATGTTAAAATGGCAATCCAT
>CAUYPK010041961.1:0-20856 GCA_963574355.1 Loris lydekkerianus
TTACTAAGAAGAATATGTTCCAGCTCCATCCATGTAAACACAAAAGAGGTAAAGTCTCCATCTTTCTTTAAAGCTGCATAATATTCCATGATGTACATATACCACCATTTATTAATCCATTTGTGGATGGATGGGCACTTGGGTTTTTTCCGTGACTTAGCAATTGTGAATAGGGCTGCAATAAATATTCTGGTACAAATATCTTTGTTGTGACATGATTTTATGGATTTGATTTTGGTCTTTGAGCTCTTTTTCATCTCTTTAAAACTTATGGGTTGCTAATAGGCATGTGCGAACTTCAACAGCTCAGTTGTCCCCTTCTCACACAGTAATCAAACCAATTTTACCTCCATTTACATATTAGTCTCAATATTCTTGTTCAATATTCCTCTTTTTCTGTTCCTTGGCTTCTGCTTTGAAGTGATTATAGTAACTGCCAATTTCTTTATGGGATAATGATTTAACATTTGTTAATATCTGTATGAGTATCATGATTTTACTCTTTTGATAATTATCTTTATCTTTTTTTGTAGGACATAGGGATATGTCTAATTATTCACCTGCTACAGCTATTTAAACTTAATTGACAGAAGTGCACCATATGTACATTTTAAGCCCAATCATATCTTCTTATTGGCTCTCCTATGTAAATCCAAGGTGCCAATAATGCTTTGTTGACTTTGTCTTTATAATTTTTGCTTTCCTCTATGCTAATTTAATGGGCTTTTTTATTGCTTTGTTTTTAGTTCATTATATATATTATTCCCCATTGTTGGCAACTGTGGTTGGAAATTTGGTTTGGGGTTTTGCTCTGTTTTTTACATTTGTCCAGATAACATAAAATTCACCATTTTAGCCTTTACTATATTCATAGTGTTGTAAAACTCTCATCACTATCATTTTCCAGAATTGTGTCATCACCACAAAAAGAAACTGCATGCCATCAGGCAGTCACTCTTTTCCCCCCTCTCCCAATCAGCCTCTGGAAAAAATTAATATACTTTTTGTGGGTTTGCTTATTCTAGATATTTTATATAAATGAGATCATTTAATATATGGTCTTTTATATGTGGAATCTTTGACTTAGCATAATGTTTTCAAGAGTCACCCGCATTATAGTGTATATCAGTGCTTTATTCATTGTTATGGCCATAAAATAGCACATTCTATGCATATGTCACATTTTGTTTGTTCATTGGTTGATGGACATTTGGGTTATTTATACTCTTTGGCTTTTATAAGTAATGCTTCTACAAGCATTTGTGTGCAAGTTTTTCTGTGAAATTATGTCTTCATTTCTCTTGTGTATATACTTAAAACTGCATTTGCTTGGTCATGTGAGAATTTGTTTCATGGTCTGATCATTTGGGTATCTCTTAAGTAGATAATTTGTAGAGATCTGCTTCTTTTCTAGGTGAGAGAAAACACCAAATCTGGTATCTCAGTCTTTTTGTTTGTCTGTTTTTCAGCGTAAACAATGAAGAATTCAATTCCTTCTGGAGAACAATTATTTGATATCTGTACGAGGGAGTTTTACCGTTTCTGTATTTACTTTTGAATCAGAACTGAAATTTGTAATATTGAACTTAAAAGATCTATTTTTCCATGCCTGTATGTCTACATCTCTGCAATTCAGAAATGCCTTTATTTTTGATTAAGCATGTAAACTTTGCCTATCTCCACATGGTATTATTAGATTATAAAGTCTTTAAAATTAAATAATCTCTGTTCTGATTGACATGTTTAGAGAAATAGCTGCTTACATAAATTCAGTATTTCTAAAATTCCCAGAAAATAAAGTTGAATTTTGTATCCTTTAACTATACTGGATTAAAAATATATAGTCTCATGAAATAACTCAGATCAATTTTAAGAATGCAAATACATATAATGTATTTAAATACTTGGCAAAAATACTAGTTTGATTTTTAGTGATGAATAAAAAACAATTATATATTTTCTGATTTGTAAGCATTAAGTGTAATATAAGGCTATGGCTTTTTTCTAAACTTACACAGGTTTATTGATCACACAAGTAGATTACTGCTATTTATTGTTTAGCATTATTCAAATATAATTTCTTATCATGGTTCTCACTTAACAGGAGATCTACCCTCTTAAACTTTAAGTGTACACTACAGTATTGTTAACTATAGGCACAATATTATACAGCGGATCTCCATAACTTATGCATAGTGCATAACTGAAAACAAATTGAACCATTATTCTTGCCATCTTGGGTATTTCCATGGTAAAAAATATTTTATTTTATTTTGATTTCGGATTAAAGTGAGGGCACAAACAACTAGGTTACAATATTTGAGTTTGTTAGGTAGAGTCCCTCTTGTAGTTGTGGCCCTCACTCAAAAGGTGTGTCATATACCTTTCCCTTATGTCCATTATGTGGGACCACACAAATCCCCTCCACTGCTCCCCTCTCACCCCTCTTTTTTTCCCCTCTGCCCAACATGCTTCCTCTACCCATGAGCTTACAGTCAGATCTGCCCCTATACTGACCAAACACTCCACCAATACAACTTCTGCCAAGACTTTCTGCAGAATTCAGGGTGGCTGTCTTCTCTAGCTATGTACTTCTTCCCATGTCCTTATCTGGGCTACATGTTTCTTCCACCTGTACATCCCGCTTTAGCTGGTTACACTCTCCAATTATATACTGCCTGACAATTCCTCCCCCTAGATTAAGTGTATCCTCCACCCTTGCAAATTATGCTGAATTCTATCTTATTCTTGCTACGTCCTGCATCTATAAACCCGCACAATCCTTCCCTTGGTTGAATACCTCCTCTAGCCAGGAACTTTCAGCCAGTTCCTCCAGCTGTACACTCCACATTTGCAGATGGTTTTGAATCCTCCCATATGTATTCTCCACATCTTCTCCCCCTTTTGGGTCCTTGCATTGAATGGCTGGAACAGCTGTTTCCTATGTGCATTAAATTTCTGCCAATCCTGCCTTATGCTAAATGCTACCTCTTCTTGTGCACCATCTGCTCTCTTCTCTAATTCTCATGCTGGGTTGTTGGATTTTTTTTTTGTTGTTGTTTATTTTTTTGTTTATTGTTTGTTTGTTTTAGAAACTGGAATACTCCATCAAACTTTCTACTCCCCACCATGTCTTCCTTTACACTGCATGCTTCCTCACCCATATTTTTTCTACCTAGTCTTCCCTAGTCTTTGTGAACCCCCTATTCTTGGACCCAGTGATAATTGCCTCACAGGCACTCATGCATTTCTTGCTGATTCTTACATAGGCTCAACTGTTTCACTCATGCTCTTCCTGCAGGTTTTCCCTTCCAATGCTGTACCTGCTGCCATTTCCTCCACTAAGCTGGAATCTCCATCTACTAATTTAACTGCCCACTTGATCCTACTAGTGACTGGATGTTTTCTCCACCCATGTATTTTTGCAGCTTCTTCCTTTCTTCTGGATGTTCCCTCTTCCCAAGCACCTCCAACTATATCATCCCCTAGAATGGTTGAACTTTTCTAACTGTGGATCATCTTTCAATAACTTTCTTAATATGGCTTCAGCCTGCACATCTGCTCACCTTTACATGTCCTATCGTAAGCTAGCTGAATTCTCCATTCATGATCTTTTGGTCTTGTTTTGACTGGATGTTCTCTCCACCATTATCAGGCTAGTCAGTCCTACCATAGACTGTATGTCCCCTCCTCCATTGCACCTCGTAATGAGATGTCACTTAATCTGGATGCTTCCTCCTCCCATGAACCTCCGGGTGGATTTTTCCAGGCTGACTGCACCCTCTAACCACACACATCCTACCTGGGTTGATGATAGCTTGGTATACATTTTACCCATGCACTTCCTGCTACAACTTTCCCTGTGCTGGTTGAAACCTCACCCATGCATTTTCTGCTGATATTCCCCTAAGCCAGCTGTATTCCATATGCATGTCTTTCCATACATTGGGTGATCTACTTACTATTCATTTTGTGATGATCCTCCCCTACACTGTGTGAATTCTGCACACAGGCAACTATTGCAGTGTCTTTTCTTAGGCTGGTTTCTCTGTCCAGTAAAGCACCACTTTCTGATGCCTATCCTAGCCTAGATACTGTCACCACCCATGTACATCTTGCCATGTCCTTGAAGTTGGTTGCAGCCTCTTTTAATGAAACTTCTCACAAATCCTCCTCTAGGCCAAAATTCTCTCTCCACCTATGCACTTCTGCCAGAATATCCTCTTGAATGCTTGCCCTTTATATTCCTGAATGTTTTCTCTGTTTTGCCTAGGCTTGAATCTCCTTACCACTGTATACTTTCTGCCTGGTTGTCCCTCTTCACTCAAGCATGTGTTTCCAAGTTTCCCACAAGGCTGGATGTGCCTGTCACCCATGCCACATCTGTCATGTCCTTGCCTTTTCAGCGTGTACTTTCTAGGCACTTTTAGAATACTCTTCTAGCCTGGATATTGTTTTTATCTGTGCAGCTCCTGCCACGTCCTTTAGGCTGGCTGCACCCTGCACTTATATGTGCACTATGAGGCCTCACCTAGAATGGATAAACCCTTCACCTATGTAGTTATTTTTTTATTGTATTATAAATTAGAAATTTATAACTTTATATGAGATCTAAAAATTAACTTTGTACACATCCTAGAACACTTCTTGCTGAATATCACGATGGTTGCCTTCAAAGTACTCCCTTTGAGAAGCTATGTATCAATGCCAGTGTCTAGTCCACCCTTCAATGCAATTTTGGAACTTATCTTTTGAAATGACCATCAGAGTTGTCATTGTACAAGGGTGCATGACAATTAAGTTCACAAACTTGCCACCATGTGCTTACTTTGGCAGCATTGTACAAACAACGTGATATATCAGTGTCTCACAGCTGTGTTGAGGTGTGGCAGTGTCTTGCTGAGTGGCCTTCACTGTTTGTGCATGTTTTTGTGTACCATATGATGATAGCAGTGATGGCCATTCCAGAAAGAGCTCCAAAATTGCTTTTAAGGGTGACTAGGCACAAGTATCGGTGGATAGCTTCCCGAAGGGAGTACTTCAAAGGTTACTGTAGTGATGTATAGCAGTGAGGTATGTAGCAATTAAAAAATATATATATTTGAGACAGAGTCTCACTCTGTTGCCTAAGCTAGAGTGCTGTGGCCTCAACCTAGTTCACAACAATGTAAAACTCCTAAGTTCAAGTAATTCTCCTGCCTCAGCCTCCGAAATAGCTGGGACTACAGGTGCCCACCACAACACCATGCTAATTTTTATATTTTTAGTAGAAATGGGGTCTTGCTGTTGCTCAGGCTGGTCTTCAACTCCCGAGATCAAGTTATCCTTCCACCTCAACCTCCTAGAGTGTTAGGATTACAGGCAAAAGCCACCCTGCCTGGCCAGTGCATCAATATTTCTAGCACAAGTTTACAAACTTAATTGTCAGACCTTGTGTATGTTTGTTAGACCGGAACACAAAAAAAAATAAAATGACTATTACACCATTATTGTAGCTGGTAACTGCATGAGGCATATGAACATGGCAAAGAAAAAGAACTCTTTACTACCTAGGTAGATGTTTGGGGGCAGGGAATGTGAATATGGCAACTAGGAGGAGCCTCGCATGATTACCATTATGGATAACTGGGAAGGGGATGTGAACTGGGCAAAGAAGAAAAGTCTCAAACAAGCAGTGTAGGTAGGAAGTATATGGGTGGGGGATGAAGTCAGCCTGGAAGATAACATGGTAGGAGTTCTATGGATCTAGGCTGTAGCCAGCCTAGGGGAGAATATGTGTGTATGTGTGTGTGTATGTATATACAGGGTACAAAATGATGCTATAATTTGTAGTGTATTTAAATCAAGCTAATTAACATATCCATCACTTCAAATGCTTATCATTTTCTGTAGTGAGAACATTTGAAATTTACTCTTAGCAATTTTGCAATGTAGAATAAACAATTATTATTATTATTATTATTGAGACAGAATCTCACTATGTCACCCTTGGTAGAGTGCTATGGTATCACAGCTCACAGCAACCTCAAACTCTTGGGCTTAAGCAATTCTCTTGCCTCAGCCTACCAAGTAACTGGGGCTATAGGTGCCTGCCACAATGCTTGGCTATTTTTTGGTTGCAGTTTTCTTTGCTGTTTAGCAGGCCAGGGCTGGGCTCGAACTCACCAGCCTTGGTATATGTGGCTGGCACCCTACTCACTGAGCTACAGGTGCCGAGAGCAGAATAAACAATTATTAACTATATTGACCATGTTATGTAATAGATCTCAAACAAATTAGTCCTCCTATCTGAGTGGGATTTTTTACTCTTTGACCATCATCTCCTTATTCCCTATAACCTCTAGCCAAAAGAAATTTGCATTTCTTAATGATTAGTGATGTTGACCATTTTATCATTTTTTCTTTTTTCTGGCCATTTGTATGTCTTGTTTTGAGAAATTTATATTCAAATCCCATTCCTATTTTTTAAAATTGAGTTATTTGTTTTCTTGCTGGGTTGAGTTATATATATACTTTGGATATTAACCCCTTATTGGATGTGTAGTTTCATATATTTTCTCACAATTTGTAAATTATTTCTTCAAATTATTGTCTGCTTTGTTGTGTAGAACCATTTTAGTTTTATGTAATCATGTTTACCCATTTCTTTCTTTTTTGCCTATGCCTTTGAAGTCAGATCCAAAAAATCATGACCCAGAAAAATGTTATGTAATTTTTCCCCTATGTTCCCTATGTTTTTTTTCTAGCAGTTTTACAGTTTCTGGTCTTATATTTACTATTTAATCCATTTTGAGTTCATTTTTGTGCAGGGGGTGCTATAAGGGTTCAGTTTCATTCTGTTGAGTGTGAATATCCAGTTTTCCAATACCAATTATTGCCAAAACTGTCTTTTTTCCACTGTGTATTCTTGGCACATATGTCTTAAATTGATAATACATGGGTTGGTTCAGTTCTGTTCCATTGGTCAATGTGTCTATTTTTATGTCAGTACTATGCTGTTTTAGTTACTATAGCTCCGTAGGATTGCTTGAAATCAGATAGTATGATATCTCCAGCTTTGTTCTTTTGATCATGATTTCCTTGGCTCTTCTTGGTCTTTTCCGCTTCCATATGAATTTTTGGATGTTATTTTTTCTATTTCCAGAAAAAATAATTTTTTTATAGGGATCATGTTGACTCCATAGATCACTTTGGGTAGTATGGACATTTTAACAGTATTTCTTTTTCTAATCCATGAACATGAGATATATTCCCTTTTTATTATTATTTTTTGTCTTCTTACCTATGTATTTCTTTTTGGAATTCCCGTAGGCTTACTGCTCCATCCACTTATCCATCTCTAGCCCAATTGTTCTCTAGGCTGAATGATTCTCTCACCCATTCACTTCCGGGCAGAATATATATTAGGCTGGGTGCAACCTCCTTCTGTGTACATCAAGCAAAGTTTATCTCTAGATTGCATGCTTTTTCTACTGATACAACTACTCTTATATCCCCACCCCCACTCTCACCTTCCATTGGCTGAGCCCTCCATGTATGCATCTCTTCCCAGATTCTCTGGGTGCACTCTGCATCTACGCATCTCCTGGTGGGCATTTCTTTAGGCAGGATGTCTCTTTGAATGTCTCAATTGTTGTGTCCTCTGCAATCCTAAGTGCTTTCTTCATCCAACTACTGGTGTCTGTACATACCCTAGGTTGGAAACATCAACCACGCACCTTCTCTTATATCCTAACCATAAGTTGTTTGTACCTTCTTCCCATGTATTTCCTGTGAGTCCTGTCCTAATCTGGCTGCATGTTCCACTTACCGTATATACTCGAGTATAAGCCGAGTTTTTTTGGCACAAAATTTGTGCCGAGTTTGGGTTTTTCGGCACAAATTTTGTGCCGAAAAAACTCGGCTTATACTCGAGTATATACGGTATTTTTACCTCCTCACCAATACACTTCCAACTGGATCCTCCTTTAGGATTTCTATATCCTCATTCATCAGTTTCCTATCAAGTTCCCCACTAGTCTCACTACCATCTCTGCTTGTTCATCACCTGTCACCTACTTCCCTCCTGTATGCTGGCAGTTCCTTCCACCTATGCACCTTTATTCACATGTCTCCTAAGCTAGATGCTCCCTACTGCCATGTATATTCTACCAGGTTCCCCCTAGGTTGCCTTCACCATCTACCCATGAACTTTATGCTAATCCCCCATGTATTAATGCTCCCTCTACCTATGTACCACCTATTCAGTCATCCTCGAGTCTGACTGCACCCTTCACTCCTATACTTCCTCCTCTGTCTTTCCTTATTCTTGATTCATTGCCACCTATCTACTTCTGCTGCATCCTAGTCTAAGTTGGTTGCAACCTACAACTATTCACCTTTTGTCTGGCACACTTTTAGGCTGGCTACAATTTCCCCTCATACACCTCCTGAAATTCAACTCCTAAGCTGGCTGCATACCTACCTTTCTCCTGCCTTACCTACTCCTAGGCAGGCTTATACCTCTACCCATGTACCTCATGTCAATCCTCCCTTAGTCTGTGTGCTTCCTCCATTCATACACTTCCTGCTGTGTCCACCCATATACTTAATGGTCCTTTCAACCATGCACCTCTTAGTAAGTCTCCCCTAGTCTGAATGCATCATATACTAATGCACCTCCAGCTAGCTGCGTCTCTGAGTTTGCTTTACAAACATCCACCAACATACCTCACGTAGATTCTTTTTTGGCTGGATTCATCATCTACAAATATTCCCCCATCAAGTCATCCACCAGGCTGGTACACTCATATACCTCCTGCTATATTCTCCCTTTGGCTGCCTACAGCCTAGATCCATAGAACTCCTACCAGGTTATCTCCCAGGCTGACTTCATCCCCCACCCATATACTTCCTACCTACACTGCTTGCTTGAGGCTCTTCGTCTTTGCCCAGTTCACATCCCCTGCCCAGTTATCCATAATGGTAATCATACAAGGCTCCTCCTAGTTGCCATATTCACATTCCCTGCCCCAAAACGTCTACCTAGGTAGTAAAGAGTTCTTTTTCTTTGCCATGTTCATATGCCTCATGCAGTTACCACCTACAATAATGGTCTAATGTTCATTTTATTTTTTTGTGTTTCTGTCCAACTATACCTAAAGGAGCATTCAGAAATAGATGCTCTGATGATGCTCAGTTCTTCCTCTTTGCCTCATTCATAGCCCTGGTAACTTACATTCCTGTGAAGATAATAGGATGTTATTATTATTTTTTTTTTGCCCTCTTCCTATCTTCTGTCATTTTACTCCACTGAACAAATGGACAGGTGACCTCCTCATACCCTTTTTATATCTTCTGTACAATTATGTCACTGCAGTTATGGTGTAGGTATTCTTTATTCATTTTACATCCCCTTTCTACTAACACCATCATATTGAAGGATGTGAGGATGTATGCTTATTCCCCTTGCCCTCTTCATAGCCCCTGCTCTTTTGCAGCACTGCACTGATAATAAGGCAATACTGTTCTTTGACATGGCCACATCTTCTGTACCTGTACACAATATTGTGGACAATGAAGGCTTCTCCTTTTTATCCAGTTCATATCTGAAGGCTAGGTACACCACTGCACTGATGAGATGGGGTTCCTCTGATTTACCTGATTCACATCCTGTGCTTGGTTTCTTATTTCCCTTGCCATTTTCTTACCCATTCCTGAAATGTACCGCTACAATTATGGAGCCAGATCCTTCCCTTTTTTCCAATCATAGCCCTTGCCCACTTCATCCATCGCACTGTTGGTGGTGCCTAGGTCCTTCTCTTTTACTATGCATATTACCTGTCCATTTACACCAATGGATGATGCTACAGAGACCTTTCTTTTGTCAAACTCTGCTCTAAAGTTTCCCCACTGTACTGATGGTGCTGTGTTACTCTGGTTTGTTTAATTGTACCTTTAACGCATGCTTGCATGTTACACACCTCCTGTGCATATAAGGTGCCAACTTCACCACTTTGACCCTTTCACATCCTCTTTTCTGACAGGATGAGTTCCTTCTCTGGGTTCTGTTCACCGATCCTGCACAGAGATCCCACTGAATTGATGGTGCAGAGCTCTCCCTCTTTGCCTGATCACATCATCTGTCTAGTTACACCACTGCCTTGAAGGTGCAGAGCTCATTCTCCTTACCCACTTGAAACCGACAGACCAGTTATTCAGCTGCACTAATAGAATATGACTCCATCACTAAGCTACTCACTTACCCTGTCCAATTATGCCTAGCACTGATGATATGAAGTTTGTCCTCTTTGTCTCATTCTGATCTCTGTCAACTTATACCCCTGCACTTAAGATACAGACCAATACCACTATGCTGATGGGGCAGGGCTGCACCTTTTTTAGCAACATCCACTCTAAATAAAGTTACACAATAGCTCTGAAGATCTCCTTGTTTGTCTTGTTTGCATCTCCTCCTCTGTAAGCCTTCTGCATTGATGAAGTAGGACTCTTCATGTTTCCCTTATTAGCTTCCCTTTCCCAGTTACCTCATGGCACCGATAATGTGAATCTTCTCTTTGCTTATTCACGTACTCTGAGTAGTTACACTGTTACTGAGGGTGAAGATTTTCCTCTATGCTTCATTTACAACCCCTGCGTATTTTTACCTATATACATATGACGCAGGTCTGCTCCTGTTTGCAATGTTCACATTCCCTGACCTTACTCCAACTCACTGGTACAGTTGGTGTATTCCCATTTATCGTATTCATATTCTCAGCCCAATTATACCATTAAAATAACAATACAGTGCTTCTCCTATGATCTGTAATTTATTATTATTATTATTATTATTATTATTATTTTGATCTGTAATTATATTCCATATCAAGTTACATTGTATGAATGCTTTCAAGGAGCTTTTCATTGTCCTACGCACATTCCTGATCCATTTATACCACTTTACTGATGGTGCCGGTGTCCTGTTCTTTGATCATTTCTTCTGCTCACTTACACCACTGCAATGATGTGTTATGGCTGGTCCTCTCTGACCTGTTTTCACCTGTCCCACTGCCCTCATGGTATTGGGATTTCCCACTTTTCCACATTTACATCTTATCCCACCTATCCCACTCGTCCTTATGTGAAGTGAAGACCAGAGACTCTTCCTCTTTGTGCTGTCCACAAACCAATCCAGGGTGCTTAGTGCACTGATGATGCAGAGTTGTGTCTCATTACCACTTTTACTTCTACTGCACTGATGGTTTAGGGCACTCCCTTTTTGTCATGTTGCTATGCCCTGACTTCCTATTCTCTTGGACTGATTGCTTGAAAATCCCACTCTTTGATCCATTCAAAACCAGCCCAGAATACTCACTGGACCTCAATGCCCTTTTGACTTCCTCTGTCCAGTTACTCTGATACGCTGATGAAATAAGGCTCCTCTTCTTTTTCCCATTCATATGTCCTGTCCCTTTACACAATTGTACTGATGGTGTGGGGCTCTTCCTCTGTGCTCTATTCACATCCCTTGCCCAAACATACTGGGACACTTTTGTTTTGGAGTTATTCTTTTTATCTGTGTTTTACTTTGTATGCCCTGTTATTTCTCTGCTTGGATGATGTTGTGTTCCTCCTCTTTGATCCCACCACATGCCCTGTCCATTTATACCACTGTGTAATGGGGTGGGGTGCCTCCTCTTTTCCCTTTTACATTCCCTCTGGTAGCACCAGTTTAATGATGTTAGAGTGCCTTCTCTTTTTTAATTTCAAAATATTAAAGAGATACAAATATTCTTGTTACATGGATACTCTGTATAACACTTAAGTCAGGGCTTTTGGTGTGATCCTCACTGGAATAGTGTTCATTGTACCTAATAGATAAGCCTTTATCCTTCTCGTTATACTGTTTACATCCTCTGCCCAGTTATACAACTGTACATGAGTCAGGGCCCCTTTATTTGCCTTATTCACATTTTATAAATAGATATCTCACAGTACTGATGGTGTAGGACTGCCATTTTTGTATTTTGTCTTTTTCTATTGAGTCATTGCACTCCATAGGCATTTAGGTGATACTTTTGTTTGTCCCCTTCACATCTCTTGTCCCTTGCCACCACACTGATGATGCATGGCTTTTTCCTTTAATCCACGATCATACCATCTGTCTAGTTACACAACTATATGAATATATGAATGTTCATAGTACCTTTTCCCCATTCATATGCCCTATCCAGTTATATAACTGTCTTGATAGCAGGACTCCTGCTGCATTCACATCTGTACCAGTTGGGCTGCCCAATTTTTCCTCTTTGCTCAGTTAACATTCACTGTCCAATCACACCACTACATTGGTAGGGCAAGACTCCTCCTTGATTCCTCATTCAGATCCCTACTGAGTTATACTACCTCACCTTTCGGGTGGGGTTGTTCTTCCTTGCTTTGTTCTATTTTTATTGTTATACTACATGTAATGAATATATGTTTCATCATGATTTTAAAACACCCCCACCTCTCTTTTACTCTCTGTTTCCCACACATTATAGTAGTTGTGGAACTATAGTAAAGCAGAAATGAACATCAAAAACTTCTTCTCTGCTAGCGATACACATTACGGATATAGTCCATCATCTGTCTAGCAGTGTTTCTCACTGCAAGGGTAGAAATGTTCCAGAAACTTACATCAGGGACAGAAAGAGACTTCCATATTTCTTGATAGAGATCATAGGCTCATTTAAATGAAATTAATTTTGTTTCAATAATATTCACAATATTTTAATTATTTAATAATGACTGAATATTTTATACATTTTCCAAGACACGACTTCCCACTTGTAAAAAGCTCAGTGATTCCAGGTAGGATAAAAATAAAGAGGTCCACACTGTGGTAATGACAATGAAACTGTCAAAAGCCAAAGAAAAAGAAATTATTGGAAGCAGCAAGAGAGAAACAACTCATCCCATATAAGGGATCCTTAGTAAGATTAGCAGCAACTGATTTCTCATCAGGAACCATGGAGACCAGAGGCAGTGGAATAATATTTGAAGTGCTGAAAAAAAAAAATCCTTCAAAACTTGGAAAACTATCCTTCAAAAATGGATAAATTAAGACATCCCCAGAGAAACAAAAGCTGAAGAAGAATCTTGCTAGTAGATTTTCCATATAGGAAATGCTAAAGGGATTCTTTCATGCTGAAATGAAAGTTTGACATACAGGAACTCAAAGTCATATGAAGAAATAAAAAATAATAGTAAAAGCAATTGCATAAGTTAATATGAAAACCAGCATTGTGGGACTTTTAGCTTGTAATTCCTCATTTTTTCTTGTATGATTTAAAAGACATACATATAACAACAATTATAACTCTGTGATCCTAGACACACAACATATAAAAGTATAATTTGTGATAATAGCAACATCAGATGGCAAAGATGGAGTTGCATAGAGCAGAGTTTTGAAATTAAGTTCATATTAATTCAAACGAATTGGTGATAAATATAAGATGCAAATTGTAATACACAGGATAACTTTTAATAAAAAACTAAAATATGTACTAAACAATGGTAAAGGAATCAAAGCAGTATGCTACACATGTACACTTACAAATAGACACACACACAAAAGATGCAGCAATGAAAGAACTGAGAAAAAGATATTACATAGAAAAAATAAATAGCAAAATGGCAGAGGCAAGTTGTTTCTTTTTATTTATTTATTTTTTTGAGTGGTTGGGAAAAAGCTTTATTTATAACAAAAAGATAGTTTACTAAACTCCCAAGCTTATTATTCAACTGTCTCAGTCACATAGTCCCCAAAATACTGTTCCTTCCCCTCCCCTACAGAAAGCACATTAAACTGAACTCCCTCCTTCCTGAAACACGATGCTCTCCCCTTCCAGGGAACCTCCAGGTCCTGCTTTTTACCCTCCTCTCCAGCTGCTCCACCTTCTATGGCCTTTCCTCATCTGGCGCTGCCACCTGAGTAGTGAATGCTAACGTCCTGCGGGACCCTAACCAAGCCTCTATTACACCACGTGGCTGCCTGGACCCTAACCCGACACCCAGGACTAGGACACACTCTCGAGTCTGAGCTAGCCCTTAAACTCTGAGACACCTCCAGCCTGCGACTGCAAAGTGGGTGGAGGACTGCGAAAACACCCCACACACAGACAGTCCTCTCCCCTGTCCCCAGACAGGCCAGGAGGCTGCCAAGCTGGAGATAAGACTGGGAAGGGAGCTAGCATGACACCCCATAGGCAACCAAGACCAGCAGATGAGGGGCATCCCAAGTCCTCTAGCCCCGCCTTGGGCTGAAGTAAGTTATTTCTTTTCTTTCTTTTCTTTACTTTTCTTTCTTTTTTTTATTGTTGGGGATTCATTGAGGGTACAATAAGCCAGGTTACACTGATTGCAATTGTTAGGTAAAGTCCCTCTTGCAATCAAGTCTTGCCCCCAGAAAGTGTGGCACACACCAATCAGTAATTACTTAAAAGGTAGATAGATTATATTTGCCAATTAAAATTTGGAAAAGAAAAGGGATTGATCAAATGGATAGTAAAAATCATGATTGAACTATACATTGTCTATAGTATTGTCAGATTGACTTCAGATCCAAGGACACGAATAGATATGCCATGAAAAGACTGGAAAAATTGTAACTAGAGTAGCTGTACTAATATCAGAATAATGTACACTTTAACATAAAAATGTTACAGAGACAAAGAAGGGTATTACATAAAAAGTTATTTATATTATACATAAATGGTCAATGCATCAAGAAGATACATGGATTAGAAAACTTAATTAATATTAAGATGGAAACTTGTCCCCGAAGCAAACCCCAGATTCAGTGTAATCCCTATAAAAATCTAAATAACTCGTTTTGAAGAAACAAAAAATCTAACCTTAACACACACACACGTATAATTCTGATGGACCCAATATAGCCAAAACAATCTTGAAAAGAATAAAGTTGGAGTACACACACTTCTTTTTTATTTATTTATTTTTTAAAATTTATTTATTTTTATTGCTAAATCATAGCTGTGTACATTAGTGCAATCAAGGGGTACAATGTGCTGCTTTCATATACAATCTTAAGTATTCTCATCAAACTGTTCAGCGTAGCCTTCATGGCATTTTCTTAGTTACTGTATGTAGGCATTTGTATTCTGCATTTAGTAAGTTTCGCCTGTACCCATTCCAAGATGCATCATAGATGTGGCCCCCACCCATTACCGTCCCCCCTCCCTTCCTCTTCCTTGGCCCTTTCCCCATAGTCTTGTGCTATTGTGGGGCTATAGTCTTCATGTAAAAGCTATAATTTAGCTTCATAGTAGAGCTGAGTACATTGGATACTTTCAAAACTTTACTACAAAGATATATGTATGTGTGTGTGTGTGTATCATCAATGTGATACTGGCATAAAGATAGACATACAGATCAATAAAAAAGAATAAAATTGAGAGTCCACGAATAAACCCATACGTCCATATATCTGTGGTCAAACGATATTTGACGAGGGTACCAAGACCATTCCATAGAAAAGAATCATTTCTTCAACTAATGATTCTGGGACAAATAATCCATAACTAAAACAATAAAGTTGAATCCTTACCTCACACCACATACAAAAATTAATTATAAATGGATCAAACCAAAATACAAAAACTAAAACTGGTAAAAACATTTATAAAGTAAGATAGTGGTAAATTTTGCTGACTTTGGATTTGGTAATTTTTTAAAGAAGTATGGTCTTATTCTGTTGTCCAGGTTGGAGTGCAGTGACATCATCATAATTCACAGCAGGTTTGAAATACTGGGCTCACATGATCCTCCTGAGTAGATGGGACACCAGGTAAGTGCTACCATGTATGGCTAATTTTTTTCTTATTTTTTAAGATATGGAGTCTTGCTATGTTGTCCTATCAGGTTTCTCTTGCCTCAGCCTTCTGATTTGCTGGGATTATAGGCATGACCATCATACCTAGTATTAATAAATTCTTAAATATGAGCCCGCAGCATAAGCAACAAAAGAAAAAGTAATTAAATTGGACTTTATCACAATGAAAACTTTGTACTTAAAAAATACTATGAACAGAATGAAAGAATGAGTCACACAAAATAGAAGATATTTGCAAATCATAAATCTAGTGGAGTTTATATATTCAAATTATATAATGAGTGCTCATAACTTAACAATAAAATGACAAAAAAAATTTAAAAAGAGAAAAAGACCTGAATAGGCATTTCTTCAAACAATATATACAACTGACCAACAAGCATATGAAAATGTTATTAATGAAAAGAAAATCAAAACCAAAATAAGATACCACTTTACCCTCCAGGGATGGCTATAATTTTTTTAAAAAAGGAAAATAATAGGTTTTAGTGAGAATATAGACAATTCTGAACACTTACATATTTCTGAGGGAAATAAAAAATGGCACAGCCACTGTAGAAAGTTTTGTTTTCCCTCAAAAATTTAAATAAATAATTACTATATAATACTGCATGTCTACTCCTGGGTATATGTAGTATATCCAAAAGAAATGATAACACATGTTCAAACATGAATTTGTACATGTATTTTAGCAGTACACTTTACAGTAGCCAAAAGATCTAAATTTCCAAACAACTCCAAAGGCAAAATAACCCAAATGTCTAATTATGATAAAATATAGTATATCTATAAACTGGGATATTATTCAGCCATCAGAAAGGAACAGAGTACTGATTCATGCAGCAGCTTGAATGAACCTGAACAAATCATGCTAAGTGAAAGAATATGGACATGAAAGGATACATATTATATGATTCCATTCATATGAGACATCCAGAATAGGCAAATCCATAAAGACAAAAAGCACATTAATGGTTTCTAGGGACTGGGAGAAGGAGGAATGAAGAGTAATTAATTAATGGTCATGGGGTTTCATTTTATGATGATGAAAATGCTAGATAGAGCTGTGAGTTCGCAACATTGTGAATGTACTAACATTCCCCCAAGACCTCGAAATCCAAATGGATGAGAACAAACATTCAAGAAGTACATTACCTGCATGGTATCAGTGTTTGTATGTGAGAGAAAAAAAAGAAAAGAAGCAATATCATAACATCAGACTAACTCCATAAAAAAGAATCTCTAGGAAGAGCAGCAGAAATTGAGAGGTTTTGACCTTTCTGTATTAGGAAAGTGTCAGAACCCATCTCAAGAAAGACAGAAAGTACTGGAAGGGAATAGCCCTGGTGAACTTTCAAAACTGGGATCCCTAGATCTTCTAGGACTGATTCCCATGTTTAGCAGAAATTCCTGGAGTGGAAAATCATTCAACAGGAAATTGACAAAAGAGATAAAAAAGAGGTCTAAAATTATACTATCCCTACATGTGCACACATATGGCTATTGAGCACTTGAAATGGGGCTAGGCAGAATTTAGATATGTCATAAGAGTAAAATACATACCATATTTTGATAACTTCATGAAAAAAATGGGAAATATCCTATTACCAATTTTTATATTGATTCCATGTGGAAATTATAATATTTTGGATACATGCAGTTAAATATGTTATTAAAGTTAATTTCACATGTCTTTTACCTTTTTTATTTTGACTACTAGAAAATTATCAATTGTATGTGTAGCTTGTATTTTATTTCTAATAGACAGCAGCACTCAATATTACTGATGTATATTAGAGGGCAGTGACTGTGGCTCAAAGGGGTGGGGTACTAGCCCCATATGCCGGAAGTGGCAGGTTCAAACCCAGCCCCAGCCAAAAACTGCAAAAAAGAAAAAAAAAAAAAAAGATGCATATTAGACATCCATAGTGTAGCAATCGATTAGGCACCTGGACATGCATGAATGGAGTGCAAGGAAATGGGTAAGAATGAATATATATATTTGGAATTCATCAACTTAAAATGACATTTAAAGACATGAGACTATATAGGATTCCTGAGAAACTGAATATTTGTATTAAAAAATGATTAAAACCTTCAACCTTTGAAATTCCAAAACTTAGAGGTATAAAAGATGAGGAAAGTCCAGGAGCACACTAGGTGAATATAAAGAAAGCCATCTATAAAGATAAAAAAAAAAAAAAAAAAAAAAACATGCCTCAAGGAAGAAGTGATCAACTATATTAAATGTAGCCAAAGGCCGAGTATGATTAAGTATAATACGTTTCCATTGGATTCTATAGTCTGGAGGTCAGCTATGTGATGGCATTTGGTACTTTGATGAAGAGGGAGTATGGGAAAGATCCAAAAAAAAGTCAAAGGGAGAAACAAGTAGAGTTGTGTCCAAATGTGACTATATTTATTTTCATATGGTAGGCCTGAGTTAAGGACATTGGATTGAGGTCCAATATCAGGCAGACCAAATGCTCAGGAGCCTTGTTAAAACAGATTGGAGTAGGGTGATAGAATCTCTAATTCTGCCCACAATACTGGCTCACTGTAGGAAGGAACCAGACCTAAGGCCTGAATTATTGTTTTCCTCAACACTTGGGCTATGAGAGACTGTTGTGTGGTTAAGACGATCTCCAGGAATACAGTGTAGCGCTCCCCCCACACACACACACACACACTGGCTCTCTACATCTCTAATAAGGCTAATGTCACATACATGCCTATGCTTAACCACTGTGACAGTAGAAAGGGAGGCCCCTGGCCGGTGTCCTCTATCTCCTCATCCCATGCCCAGGTATGTACTACACTATGAAACACTTTATATCTGACCCTGAGAGCATCACAACCCATAACTTCCAGAGCTTTCAAAAACAGTGAACTTTTGGCCTCTTTCTGTGCCTAGAATTGAACATACCACAGGCCAGGCTTGTCCTTCCTTAGGAAGGGTTTTCAGATTAGGGTCTGACTGCCTTTACAAGTTATCTGACACATTTTCTATACAAGTGGAAGGTTGTAGGGACAAGGGGTCCCTTTCCCTTTCCCTATGGGCTCCTAGCTCTGGCACGAAATGTAGCATGAGGAGAGCAGAGAGCTCTAAACTGTGGTGGACAGGATGAGGGACTTTCTGGGCCAGATGTAATGCCAGTACTGGCCACATGACAGAAAAGCAGAAGAGGAGATAGATGGGAAAGAAGATAGAAAGAGCTCATTTAATTGGTTATATTTATATATTTTTTTCACTCTATTCATTTTAATGTGGTCTCCTACTATGTCTCCACAACTGTTTGAAAAAGAGCTGAGTTAAATTTCATCATGGTCAAGGTAAAAAGCTTAGAACACAAAGGATAAAACTTCATAACCAGTTATTTCAACAATTAGATATATACTTTGTTCACAACATGATATATGACATTCAATTTTTTCCAAACATGTCTGCACACACATACTCACCCTCACATACCTGCTCATAATCTCAGTCACAACTATTTTTTAAAAATGACATTATGTATTAACATTTTTAACTTAATATTTGACCCCTTTCCCATGTCAATTATTGACCTAGGATCACTTATCTGGTCCTCCCACCCAGCCCTGAAGAGCTCAGGTATATCTGGTACCAGCATATAAATATTTTCTTTCTTTAAAAGCTGAGATCTTTCTCCTAACCCAAGGGTTCAGACCCCTGCTGTTTCCCCTTTCTTGATTCTGAGTTTAGGTTACTCCCTCACATATGCACACATATCCTTCATCATGTAGCACCTCTTCCTAACCTTGGATACCACCAACATCCCTCCTTTTACCCAGGCACATTGGGCTAAACTATACTTCTTTTCTTGTCCAAGTTGCAAATCATCTATGCTAAGAGGCCGTGAAGTGTCTAAATGGGAATTTCATGGTTATAACTCCATTTCAAATAGAGGCAATAAATGATTGCTAGGACAGGATCATTTTACTTTCTTCCCTTTCCTAGGAGTTGCCTAGCATGATGACTACTTCCTTTAATCCTCTGAGTTTGACAGAAAATTAAAATTTTGGACCATAATCAGAAAACATTTTATACTTTAAAATATGAAACTGACATTCATATTATATTCATTGAAGCATTCTTTCAATAAAAGGCAACTTGGAAAAGGGAAATTTCAAAGATTCAGGGACAAAGGCAGGCCCTTTGAAAGAGCAAGAGACCCAGAATCAAGGATCAATAGTAGCAAATGCTGAGTGGCTAAATCATAGGGAGGGGGGAATGCTTTAAAAATTCTCATAATATTGGTTGTAGCTAGCAAAACCCTTAGAAACCATAGGTAACCATGGAGCAGGCAGTCCATTCAACACAATGGATTCTGAATGGCAATGCCTTCTTTGGGCCTTGGAGGTTACTTTTGGAAAGTCATAGAACAGGCAATGTAGGAGCAGATGTGCTCTCTATTTGAGCCTTCTCTCCTGGAGAGACAGGGCTTAGGACATCACCATGAGGTAGCAAGGTGTCTCCAATTCTAGGAGGAATAAGCTGGAGTTAGAGCTTAAGAAAAAAATGTTAAAAGGACGAGGAGCTCAGAACTAAAAACTGGGTGCGGGAGGAGGAGGAGCTCAGTCTAAGATACTTACAGGAGGAGGAGAAGCTCTTATTATGGTGCCCAGAGTAAAGAAGAGAGAATGTACCAATACATGAGGATGAGGAGGCACTAATACAGACGGCACCACAACCAGGCTGGCAGGCAAGGCATAGAACCTCAAGATCAAGAAAGTTTGAAGGACGCCAAAGATAAGCCTTCCTAAGGTGAATCCAGGGGAGAAGGAGGATTCAGGCCAGCTGGCCCAAGTGGAGAAAGATTGCATGTTCAGTAACCAAGCAGAAAGCAATTTTTTTTTTTTTTTTTTTTTTTTTCATTTTTTGGCCAGGGTTTGGTTTGAACACTCCACCTCCCGCAGAAAGGGCTGGTGCTCTACTCCTTTTTTAAATTGGC
>CAUYPK010041962.1:0-30930 GCA_963574355.1 Loris lydekkerianus
TATTATGCAGCCTTAAAGAAAGATGGAGACTTTACCTCTTTCATGCTTACATGGATGGAGCTGGAACATATTCTTCTTAGCAAAGTATCTCAGGAATGGAAGAAAAAGTATCCAATGTACTCAGCCCTACTATGAAGCTAAATTATAGCTGTCACATGAAGGCTATAATCCAACTATAGCACAAGACTATGAGGAAAGGGCCAAGGATGGGTAAGGGAGGGGGTAGGTTAAAGTGGAGGGAGGGTCATGGGTGGGGCCACACCTATGGTGCATCTTAGAATGGGTAGAGGCATAACTTACTAAAGGCAGAAAACAAATGTCTACATACAACAACTAAGAAAATGCCATGAAGGCTACATTGAACAGTTAGATGAGAATATTTCAGATTGTATATGAAACCAGCACATTGTACCCCTCGATTGCACTAATGTACATAGCTATGATTTAGCAATAAAAAAATTAAAATAAATTAATTCATTTTACAAATGCACTTAACACATTACATAGTTGATGTGTACTGTCTATATAGTGGCATTTATGTAAACGATGAAAGAGAACTGGGGTGGGCTAGTATGTAACAAATTTTATTGAAAACCTATTTTGTATACACACTAAGCCAGGCCCTGGAGAGACAGCAATAGATGATACAGGCATGTTTAACGTTCATGGGGCCACAACTTGTGATTTTCCAAAGGGGCCTCCTATTGGGGAGAGCACTTAAGAAAACTTTTGTCCACTTTATTTGCAATAAGGAGCTCTTTCCCGGGAGATCTTCTGGGGATAGAAGGAAATCCTGGTTACTAGCATATAAAAAATATGAAATGTGTCATATTGAATGTTAATATAGGCACTATTTTAAAAACACGCTATGACATGATGAATTTAGCTCTTGAAATCTTGCAATGACTATAGTGGTACATATTTAGAAGTAGAAAAATTGTAGCACAAATATCTTAGAAAACAGCTGAAAAAGACACTGTTTGCAACAGAGTAATCTCCTGAATGACAGATGGGCTTTTGGTTTGCTGGGTTTTCAGACAGTCATATTAAAACTCCCAGAAAAATCTATGGTGGAGAATTTCTCATTAGTCCACATCAATTGGACTAAATTTACCATTTTCTCTGGTTTCAATTTCTCTTCTAAATTCCATCAAATCTGGTCTGTTTTTAAAATTTCTATCCTCCGTGCTCTTTTAAATGTATGGATTCTTAAAATCATCCCTTTGCAATTTTCACAGCAGAAGAGAGAGAGAAGTTGTGACCCATGACATAGAATCAGAATCTGACTTTACTTATTATCATTTTGTTAGACATGCATGTATGTCTGTATCCCAGACACTGATCCTAAAATGAGGCATGCTGGTTAGAAAGAATAAAATCTAATTTTTGCAAGACAAAAAATTACAAATGCTTATTCAAGCTGTCTGTATGTGAAAAAATTGTAGTTGAAAAGAGAGATTTATAGTGAAATATACCACCTAACAAATTGCATTAGTTTGGGTAGACAATCACAACTGCAACTACAAAAGCTCAGTGACAGAACATAATAAAGTTTGTTTCCTGTGAAGTAGAAAGTACACTGAAGGTGTTGTGCTCCCCGGTAGTGGAATTACAGAGAAACGCCAGCATGCTGAGTTCTAATTAAGCCAGGGTCCTTTATTGGGCCAGCCAGTCAAGAGCAGGTTCATGCCGCAAAGTCTTTTTGAGCCCCTTGAAGCAGGGGTGCAAAGTTTTTATATGGCACTGCAAGCGGGGGATGGGAAGCCCTAGCATAAGCAGAATTTTACAGAAGCTAATGTCTGTAAGGTTAGAGCTATGGGGTGGGGTCTTACAATGCACACAGACAGGCCAGACAGACTTGTGACAGGATTGTCGTTTCCACCAGATATTTTTCATTTGCCACAGGATTCTGCAGCTCTCAGCTACATTTCCTTCCTGGTTTTTGCAGGGTTGCTGCTTGCTCAAGGGGCTATTTTGGTTACAAAAGGAGGGGTTGGCAAGCCCTTAACAAAATGGAATAACTCTGATTCACTTGCTCACAGTGGATGGAGTTAGGGCATCGCTGTGGATTCCCTAGAGCAAGTGGGCTGACTGAAATCCTGACCACTTGCATCACAATACATATTTCTTCAAGGATGGAAGTCAGGAGAAGAGAGTGTCTCTTGCACTTAAAATTGATTACTTTGACCCAGAAGGAGCACATATCACTTCTGCTCACAGCCCATTCACCTTCCTTAGCACTGATCACATGTCCCTTCCTACTAAAGGTGTGGCTAAGTATTTGGCCAGAAAGAGGAGCATTGTATATGCATGAGCTCTAGAAATCTAAGCCACACACAATGTATCTTCCTCTACTAGATGAAAACTCTGTGAAGGCAGGGAAACTTGTCTATTTAATTCACTGAATGGTTTCTGACACATAATAGATGCTGACTATTAAAAGAATACAGAGAAACAAACAAACAAACAAAAAAACACCTGGAGGTTATTTCCTTGAGACAGAGCTTGGGATGGTAGAGACTTAGACTATTGAAATGTTCCTTGGTAAATGAACTGGACATTAATCACAATGTATAGTGAAAAAGCTGGGTTGGCTAGGTTACAGGCTCTGATTAATCATTATGAAGGCCGATAGCTTAGACTGCTTTCAGGTGTGAGTTGCAGACTACCCAAGTAAAAGAGACTTAAAATGACTGAGATTTAATAATCTATACATAATAAAAATTCTTCAGGATAATAGTCATGGAGTGCTTAATTGGCTCAATAATCATCAAAGACCCAGAGTGTCCCCATCTTTCTATTCCATTGTAGTCACTATGATGATGAGAGTCACATAAAAGTGGTCACTACATTCCTAGCCCAGTAAGGTTAAAGAAAGAATAGGTGGGTCAGAAAGTTCTCTCTCTCTCTCTCCCTGTTATTAGAAACTATCAGAGAGGAAAAAAAAAAAAATCAGAAGATAACAGAGTAGAAATTCTTCAGGAACCCCCCCCCCCCAAGACTTCCTCCCTTAGTTCAATGGCTACACCTAGGTCCCATGCCATGACATGAGAGGGGCCTAGGCTGGAGGCAAACACATAGAATTCTGAGCATGCAGATGGCATTTAAAGTCATGACACTGGATGAGATCACCAATAAACTAGATGTTGGAAGAAAAATGAAAATCAATAGAGTTATTTAATGTTAAGAACCTGGGCAAGTTGGGTATTACTCAGTAGTTGGTAACTTTGGGCAATTTGATTAACTTTTATGATTTTCTAGTTTTTCAACTCCAAAGGGGATATTATATAAATTTTCATATATCTAAGCAATCTACTCAGAACTCCTGAAGTTACCTATGCTTATCTTTTTACCATATAATATCAAGGTTACAAGGATTAAATAAAATATTGCATGTATCATCCATTCTAAGTGTTTGATATATGTGAATTTACTTTATGCTTATTTCATATTTATATACATGAGAGTTGCCCAGGGTAATTTTTTGTCCCGTTTAATACCGTCAATGGCTTCCTTTATACACCACAGCACACTGCTCCGCGGTAGCCCTGGCTGCGTGCCCGCCCACATTCCATTCCACTCTTCTCCCTGCTCTTCACTTACCAGGATGGCTTTCCCGTATTCCTCAAACCTGACCAAAGTTAGAGTCTCCCTGAATCTAGGGCAGGACTTTTCCTTTTCTCAGAGCATTTTCTTTAAAAGACTTACAAATCTTTCTCAGACTTTTTGAGATGTAAAACTTTTTAAAAATCAATTGCCAGTTTTACAACCCAAGGTTGTCTTTCTCAAGGACCCTAAAGCCATCCTTTTGCAACATAATCAAGAAAGCTAATGTTCCCTTTTTCCAGTTTCTATGAAAAGGAAGGAGCCTAACTTCCTGGGCACTTTGCTCTAAGTTATAAAACTTCCCACCATAAGTGTTAGAAATGTTACTTTTCCTTTGGGTAAGTCCAATTAGTAAAGACAGATGACCTACAACTTCTCCATTCCAACTTTTAAAAATTCTTCTGACCTTCGTTTCAGCGGGATGGAATTCAGACTGCCCATGGTCTCTCTTCCTTATTAGAATAACCTTATTAGCATGTCTTCCTTAGCTGTCTAACTTTGATGCACTTTTGCTTTTTCAGCACCCTCCGGCTGTTCTGGCCTCTGTGAGGCTGGAAAGCCTCCTGCTTGTTCCCACTGGAGGTGTGCACACATGCTGCTCCCTTCATCTATCTAGAATTCTCTTTCCAGAGAGCCACCCTCGGGGAATCTCCATCTTGTAAGTAAGAACTCAGCTCAAAAGCCCCCTCCTCTGAAACCTTTTATGTTTACTGTCACTCCTGCTGCCTTCCTCACTTTGGTCAGTTAGGTCTCCCTATTTTATCCCCATAGTATTTATTTGACATTCCCTTACTTACATGCTGTTTATTTGCATGTTTTCTTCTCAACCAGAACATGAGCTCTGTGCTGCAGAGACCGTGGCTATGTTGTTATTGGCTCCATCCCCAGGCCCTAGAATAATGCTTGGTATTTGGTAGGGGCTCAATACATTTTCATTCAAGTGTTACTTGTCTCTGGGTCCTCCTATTTTTATTTAAAAATAATTAAATGGATCTCATATTCCCCTTTCTGTTGCTTTCTACTCTGGCTGCCTTAGCAGTAATTAACCATATTTTGGTCCCAAGCCCATCTCCACAGAAGTGGGGAAAATTTGGGGATGAGCTCTAGCAAACTGGCCTAAGTGTGATTTGGCAGCTTGTGCCCACAACGTTCTCTCGCAGTGTAGGTGTGTGAATTGTGAAGGCAAGTGGCTGAAGTGTGTGTGCACATAACTCCCAGCTGATATTTCCTTGAAGGGGCTGGGAGGTGCTTGGGTCCAGCTAGAAAGCAAGCCGGTAGTGTGTGCACAGCCATCAGCACAGACCTGCTCACTGCTGCCCCAGAAGGCCGACTGGCTGAGATCTGGCTCAAGCACTGGTTATTTTTAGTCACATGATGTGTAGAAAGAAATCAATTCCAGGACCCTTAAAATGCTCTTGCAGGAATTGCTAAGTAACCCCTGGTGAGAACTACTTTACAAAAATCTCTTTTGTTGTACTCCCCACCCCTGTCCCTCCACCCTGCCCCCCCACACTTTGTTTAGAAAAGTCTCTAGGATAAAGCAGAGTAGAAACAGGATGGTTTTTTTGGGTTTATAATAGAGAAATGTGAAGAGCTCCGTATGATCAATCAGAATTGCAGTATTCAGAGGGTAAAATCAAAAAGCAACTTTGATTGATTTAATCTACCAACTCGCTTCTTTATTTCCGACTCTGGTGTCCCTCTCATTATCTCTTCCAACGAGGCCAAGTAGGGGGTCAGGAACTTATCTGGGAAATGTGATTAATAGTGACATGGTTTAGAGCAAAATCCTACTTCATTATCAGCAGCAGCTGTTGCTCTAAAGATCTGCAGTTTCTGAATAATTGTTTCAACTCATTTCATTTGTCCTTTCAAGGAAGGAGAGAAGCAATTTGATAAGAAAAATCTTCCCCAGGGGACGTGTGGATCCAAGAGAACATCAATTGCGTGTCCTAACCTTTCACACCCTTGGCATCTGATAATCCCAATAACATTCATAAAAACCTGCCAGAGTGGGAGGCTGCAGAAGATAGAGTGATGCTTTGTGAAGAAAACAGCAGAGACTAGAGCACTGGCCTCTGCAGAAATAGGAAACTGGAATCTAGGAAATGTCGGGCAGAAGAGAAAAGAAATTCAACGTAACAGCTGCAAACATATATTTTTCTGAATTGGCATGAAATAGAGCAGGAGAAGAAATGTTAAATGGTGAGGGTAAGGCGAGCGCAATTTTCTTTTTCTTTTTTAGTTTTATAGACCAGAAGGAGATGGGAAAAAATGATTTGAATTACAGAGGTCTACAGGGGAAAACAAATTAAACTTACAAGCAATGAGAAGTGAGGAGTCACTAATGGGGCACTTTTCAGTTAGTGATGGAGTGTAGGAGAGAAAAACCCAAGCTGATTGTCAAACAGTATGTAATATTGTTGCTAAAACTTCGTTTTGTTATCAATTTGGTACTGAGGCAACTGTCAGGGCCACCCCACCATGCCCCTGTTGTCCCATACGGGGCCTAGCATGCTACAAATTATAACAGCACCACTTTGTGCATTTGTGACTCGTAAAAACCAGGAATGTACGCAGATTTTTATCTGTTAGCTGATGTCTGCTGGCCCATGCAAGCAAGAGAAGCAATGACACAGCAATCCCTAATTCACAAAGATAGCTTTTCACCAAAATATTGACAGGTCAGAGGATGAACAATACAATCCCAAAATCTTTCCCACCAATTCCATCCCTGGCACACAACCGAATGATGAACCACTCACATCCTTAAGGGCACCGGCAGACGGAAGGGGATGCCGTTTACTTACAGTTTATTACACACACATTTTGTAGTGCTAACTCTGTGCTCACCTCTGTCCAAGTGCTGGGGAACAGTGAACAAAGTCCCTGACCTCAGAAACATATTCTAGTGGAAGAGATAGTCAACAAACAGCGTGCGGTATGCCTGCTATTTTAGGAGTTGTGAAGAAAAATAAAGCAGAGTAAGAGAATGAGGGTGTTTGGGGAGACCTGCTGCTCTCTCAGAGCCATTAGGAAAGGCTTCTCTGGCAAGATGACGTTGAGCAAAGTCCTGAAGGAAGCACAGGAGCCAGGTTTGGGGACGCCGAGGAAGTGGTAAGCAGCTCACGGAGTCGGGTAACCAAAGGCAGGGATGCTGAGGCAGGAAAGGGCTGGTGTCTTCAGGGATGTAGACAGTGCAGGGGGGTTAGGACAGAGCAGCAAGGAGACGGTAAGACAAGACCAATGCCTACGGGTCTGCTTGTTGAGAAGACATTTTATGACCCGAATAGCTGCAAGGGACATATCAAAAGACAGTTGTCATCAGATGCTGGCTTTGTAGGATCCTCTTGCCTTGAAGAGCTTATGAGAGATTGGGACAAGGGAGGCAGAGTCAAGAGTTTCCATCTGAATTTATTCCCAATTCTATTTTAATGATGGGCCTTTACTTTTTGAAGTCGAAATTTTTATTGTGATACTTGTGGATTTGCATGCAGTTTTAAGAAATCCTGGATAATATGAGATCACAGCTAGGATATTGACATTGATACAGTCCATTGATTTTTATTCAGAATTCTCCATTTTACACGTGTGTGTGTGTGTGTGTGTGTGCACGTGTGGTGTGTAGGTTTATGTGGGGTGTGTGTGCGTGTGTGTGTGGTATGGGTGTGGTGTAGGGGTATGTGTATGTATATATGTGTGGTGTGTGTGCTGTGTGGTACATGTGTGTGTGGTGTGAGGTATGTATGGTATATTTGGTGTGCATAGTGTGTGTGTGGTGTGTGTGGTATGGGTGGGGTGTGTGGTGTGTGTGTGTAGTGTGTATGTGGTGTGTGTGTGGTGTGTTGTGTGTGTGTATATGTTGTGATGTGCATGTGGTGTTTGTATATATGTGATCTGTGTGTGGCGTGTGTGTGTGGTATGTGGTGTGGGTTGTGTGTGTGGTATGTGGTATATGTGTGGTCTGTGTGTGTGGTGTGGTGTGTTTGGTGTGTGGTATGTGTATGTGTGTGGTTTGTGTGTAGTGAAGTGTGTGTGGTGTGGTCTGTGTGTGTGTGTGTGGTGTGATGTGGTGTGTGTATGTGTGTGTGTGTGTGTGTGTGTGGTGTGTTCAGTTTTGTGCGATGTAATCACATGTGAGGACAAGGGATCCACTCCACCAATCAAGGCCTGAATAGTTCTGATACACCCAGAACCCCCTGCTGGCCTTGTATCCACCCCTCTCTTTACCCCTTCCTTTCCTGAAACTCTCTACTGCTGTGGTCCCCAACTCCCAGGCCAGGCTGCTGACTGGTACCAGGGAGCAGGCCACATAGCAGGTGGAGAGCAGCGGCCAGGGAAGCTTCATCTGCATTCACAGCGGCTCTCCATCACTCACACCACCATCTGAGCTGTGCCTCCTACCAGATCAGGGGCAGCATTAGGTTCTCACAGGGGCACAGACCCTACCATAGACTGTGAGGGATCTGGGCTATTTGCGCTCCTTAGGATAATGCCTGATGATCTGAGGTGGAGCTGAGGTGGGGATGCTCACACTGGGAAGTGGCTACAGACACAGAGAATCATTAGCACAGAGACCACAGTAAATCAGCTGCTTACAGACTCATATCAAAACCATGACTCCCTCCCCAAGTCCATGGAAAATTGTCCATGAAATGAG
The DNA here is from genome assembly GCA_963574355.1 of Loris lydekkerianus. NCBI lineage: Eukaryota > Metazoa > Chordata > Mammalia > Primates > Lorisidae > Loris > Loris lydekkerianus. The sequence goes on from CAUYPK010041962.1 coordinate 8,267, forward strand.
TTCCTAGGTCCAAAAAGTTGGAGAACACTGCTCTAATGTACCCTCCATTCTTAAATTTCTGTCACTTCAAAATTGTTGTGTAAATGAAAACATATATTGTGTGAGCTTTGGGATTGGCTTTTTTTCTTTTCCACTCAGCATAATTACCTGGAAATGTATCCAAGCTGTTGAATGTATAAACTAGTTTAATCCTTTTCATTGCTGAGTAGTGTACCCTAAGCTTTGGACATAGCATCGTTTCTCTTAACTATTTGTCTGTTGAAGGATCTATGAGCTCATTCTAATTGGGGACAATATTAATCAAGCTACTATGCACATTCATGTCTCTATTTTCATGTAAACACAGGTTTACATTTTCCGGAAGTAAAAGTCCAAGTGTGCAATTATGGGTACCTATGGTGTTTGCATTCTTATTTTTACAAGAAAGTAACAAATTCTTTTCCAGAGTGGCTGTGCCCTTTTACAATCCTACCAGGAATACATGAGTGATTCAGTTTCTCTCCATCCCTGCCAGTGTTTGGTGGTGTTACTATTTTTTTTTTTCACTTCAGCTATTCTGATAGAGGCACAGTGACACCTTACTGTGGCTCAGATCGCACTTCCCTTTTGGCCAGTTATGTTGAGCATCTATTCACAGGCTCGTTTGCCATCTGTATTTCTTCTTCAGTGAAATAGCCATTCATTCCTTTCCTTCTGTTTCCTAATTGTATTGTTTTTGTAGTTGTCATTACGTGGGTTTCTCTTCTTTTTTTATTGTTGAGGTTTCCCAGGTTGGGAGATTTGCTGTAGCTGGAACCTCTGTGCCATTTTGCCCACCACCTCCATGTCTCTAGGTAGAGAAGCAGAATTTGGTGCCTGTAAGGACAAAATAGCTCCTCAGCCTGAGCTGCCGGTGGCTTGGTCTTAGCCTTCCTAGCATGCAGAATTGTGAGAAAATCAATACCCCAGAAAATACATTACCCAGTCAGTGGTATTTGTTACAGCAACACAAATGAACAAAGAGAGAACCCGCCTCATGTTTTCCATAAGGCTGCACCTCTTCATAGCCCAGCCACTGCACTCAGGGTCCAGCTCTGTCCAATTCTTGCTAATGCTTATAATTCTCTGGGTTTTTTTGATAGTGGTTGTGTGGTGATATATCACTTTGATTTTGATTTGCATTTCCCTAATTATTAGTTATGTGATGTATTAGTTATGATCTGAATGTTGTGTCTTCCCAAAATGTACATGTTGAAATCCTAAGTTCCAAGGTGATAGTATTAATGGGTAGCCTTTGGGGATAAATGATAATGAGAGCAGACCCCCGTGAATGGAATTCATGCCCTCATAAAAGTGGACGCAGGGAGCTTGTTTCCCCTTCTGCCATGTGCAGCTATAGTGGGAAAATGTCTGTCTTAGCAGGAATCTGCCAATGTCTTCGTCTTGGACTCCAGAGACTCCAAGACCATGAGAGGTAAATTTCTGTTAATGAGCCACCCAGTACAAAGTATTTTGTTATCCCAGCCTGAATGGTCTAAGACACTCTTGTTTTTATTTTAATTATTTAATCTTGAGTTTTGAGAGTTTTTTATATTCTGAAATACTGTCAGATATGTGATTTATAAATGTTTTCTCCCACTCCATAATCTGTCAGTTTGTCTTTATAATTTCTTAACAGAGTCTTTCATAGAGCAAAACCTTTTAATTTTCATGAGGTCCAATTTTTGTCATTTTTTAATGTATTGTACCTTTAGCATGACATGTAGGAATTATGTATCTATTCTTAGATCTAGAAGATTTTCTCCTATGCATTTTTCCTAGAAGCTTTATGATTTTGTGTTTTACATCTGAGTTTATGGATCTATTTTTTGAGTTAAATTTTATAAAAGGTGTGATGTTTAGGGAAAAGTGTTTGGTTTTCTGTCTTTTTTGTTTGTTTGTTTAGAGATGTTCATTGCTCCCATGCCATTTATTGAGAATGCAATCTATGCTGCACTGGATTGCTTTTGCTACTCTGCTGATTTACTTTTAGTGTCACTCTTCAATTGTCACTGCTGGCCATCTAGACATTTAATGGTCTATCTAAGAATCCAAACATCCTTGCCCACTGATGATCTGTGTATAAATGAATTTTCTATTGTTGACTGAAGGTAGTGTAAGGTAAAGGAAAGGAGAGAGTTGGAGAAAAACAGGAGCACACTTGGTAAAGAAGCTTCATTTCTTCAGCATACTTGGTAAAGAAACTTCCATTGCTATAGGCAGAATTTGACTGATTGAGACCAATTAGTGTTCAGTTCAGTGAACTGTTACTTCCCTTGATCTTTGTCTCTTTGCTTATAAATGATGGGATGCTTAAAGGGACTTAGTCTTGGTCCCACACTGGGTTTCTGTCTCAATCCAACAGGTAGTACTTTCAGATTCATTGTATCAGGTTAGAACGTGTATTACATTTGCTTTTCCAGGACTAGCTTTATTATTTGGTTCATGTGCTTATGGATGTCTAGGTAATGGTGCAAGTTTTATTTTTCTGTTCACACATTATCTTTTGCTTTGATCTATGGCGTGTGTGTTGAGGGGGGAGTTGTCTTAGACTTTATTTTTTGTGTCAATTTATAATAAATGACAGCATAGTGAGACTGAAAATGCAACCACATTTATTTCTGAAAGAGTTTAAATCAAAATAGTGGGAATAGTTTAGAGTGTTTGTTTTGACGACCTTTAGAGAAAAACAGCACATGGATTGAGTCAGTAAGAGTAGGGACAAATATGTACATGTTAGCGTTTTAAGTTTAGAGATTTTTTAAAAGTTAGATTTTAATATATCTGGAAAATTCAAGGATATTTCCAATAAGGGATTATTTTTCTAAATGCAGAAGGTTTTGGTCTCATCAAAGTTCTCAGGTGTGTATACTTTTTTTTCTGGCTGGAAAGAGGGAGAATGATGGTTTTCCCTTTCCTAGTCTTAGAAATAGCTCTGACCAAGGGGCTGGAAGGTGCTATGGCAAGGGGTTGCCAGGTGGACAGAGTGAACACTGGACGTATCAGAGGTGTTCCAAACACCTCTGCCTGTGACTTCTGCTCAGCCAGATTCTTTCACCAGGCATTCCCTTTCTTTCCTCTCTTCTAGTAAGTAAGGAAATCTTCCCAGCACAAAAATGACAGAATTAATCACTCTCCTAGGCTTCCATATACCAACTATTGTTATGGTGTTTATTATATAAAGTAATTCTATTACACTTATTTGTATATTTTTTCAGTTCATCTTTGGACTTTGAATTCAAAGGGAAATCTGTGTCATATTTAACATTCTCTCCATAAAGCCTGGCACAGGACTTGACTGGATAGACAGTTTTGGAATAAATGTATCCCATGCATATTATGTTCTCTAATGCCTCCCCTGACACTTCCAGCTCATTAAGAATGTTGACTTCTTTGAATTCTTACAGTTATTGCTCATGTTGTGCATGCTAAATTCTTCCTCGGGCACTCCTTTGTATTCCTCCACAATGGGTCATTGTCACATTCACCTGCAGAGGCAGGTGCATGCCACACACATTCTATGTTACCACATGACTTGCTAGTGGGCAGTGGCTCTGAGACAGTCACCTTTCCTCACTCTCTCTACCCACTGTGAATCTGTTGGAGAGTTCTGATCTGCTCTTCCAATTAAGTAACAAACCTTTTCATACTCTCCGGTGTATGTGTAGCTTCATAACGTCTTGATATTAGAACCACGTTTTGGGAAAGAGGTCCATCTGCCTTTGCAGGAGATGCAGGAGATATAGGTAACCATACTTTAGAGAGGGAGTGTTCTTGTATTATTTCTTCATAAGTTCATTGAATATTGACTCATCTTAATTTGATACATAAAAATAGCCAAATCTGGGCATCTAATATGTGCCTGTGGCTTGTAATATGACACAGGGAAAAGGTTTATTAGAATATGAATGTTACAGTTTTTTCCCCTATCCCTCAGCTCATGGAATCTCTTTACTTTGTACATGGAGGCATTTTCTGGCCCGCATTAGTAAACAGTCATATGTGAGCAAGTCTCAGACTAAAACCACACATACGCAACTATGAAACAAATAATTAAGAAAAACATCAAACAAGTGAGGGAAAGATTTAAATTCAAGGAAAGGAAGATAAAGATTAAAAAGAATCTGTGTGTGAGAAAAGAGTGAAATTTTGAAAGTTTACCTGTCTGGATCAAGGACGGCTTCTGTCAAGATAGACCCCAAGATGTAGGTGCCAGCCTCAAGGGCGTTCCAAGTTTATTGAACTTGATGGTGCTTCATGGAAAATCAAGTTTCTCTTATCATAATGTGGAAGAATTGCAGAGACTTAGAAACTGACCAGTTATCCTCGTCAGCATCTTCAGGAGCAAGGGATGAAACAGGGGTGGGGGGACAGACATTTCATAGTCATCCTGGGATATCAGCTCTTCTTCAGATCTGCCTGAACCTCATAAGCACAATTCCCTTACAAGTATATAGATCACAGCACAGGTAAAGCGGCCAGGGCTTCCCTTCAAACCCGTTGCCTATGGAAATATTTCCCTTGAGTAGAGGATTAGTGATGGAGCGTTCATTTTAAAATTTCTGATATATACAGGGTGTTGCAAAAGTCGCCCCTAAAGTAACCTTACTTGGGGAATGTGAGAAATTATAACTAAATGTATCTCTTTATTGACAAAATATTGATTATAAAATTTTAGAAAGTAGTGGCCAACATATAGAGAATATTTTGTAAATATTTTGTAAGATTGAGTAGTGAATATTTTGTGAATACAGGTACATTTAGCTACAATGTCCATTTTCCCTATGTATGGCAAGTAATTTAGGACATTCTGCATTTTGCCCATGATGGACAAAAACCAAAATGCTATCAACTTTTAGAGCACAGGGTCTTCAGTCATGAAACCTTGAAAAGAAAGGTAACAAATCAGGCCATGTGAAGGTTTTGACCTCAGCTAAAAAATGTCATATTTTCTATACATTATTTTTACTATTTTCAAAAACGTTGTAGCAACTTTGAATAATCAATTCAGCAATGATTGCAATGCCTCTATACCAGTAAGGCACAGAAATTTGAGTTTAAAAAAAAATATATGCTCTATTCAATTCTTCTTCGATTCCCCAAACCTGTAAATAAGAAGCCATTCTTTCATTGATAATAGAAGTAGCATTGGCCCCTCTTACCATTAATAGGATGTGGAAGCTACAAACTAATCTCTTCACAAATTTTCTAAACCCAAACATTAATCCCTTTTGATACAACTAAATAAAACAGCGTCTTTAAAATATTAAGGCATTTTCACACATGCACAATTAGCTCATTAAGCTACCACATGTGCAATTATTCAATTATGATGAAAGGGGGTGAATTGAAATTAGATGCGGGTTTTTCTAAAAAGGGTAATTAAATTGTTACATCAAGGAAACATGAGTGATACTGAAATCAAAGAAGCAGAAGAGATAGGAAATGTTTCACCACAAATATGGGAGCAAAGAAAGGAAAGGAGTGAGTTGACATGACTGCAATTGGTTAAGAAAGGAAGGACAGAGCGAGGGCAGGAGGAACTTATTTGAATATGCCAGAGAATATAATTGGAAGATGTTTCTCCCCTCTACTAAGTGATTTTTCTGCAAAGTATAACATAACAATACATTAGATAATCAAACTACCCCCTGGATGAAATCCTAGAGAGGACCGAGCATAGTTGTGCTGAGAATTATGAGAGCTCACCACGTATCCTGCACACCTGCCCTTTGTTTTCATTTGGGGTACAAGTTAAATAAGAAAGTGTTGTGGAAGAGCTGGACTTTCCCAGAGGAAGCACCTCATGAGGCCTTGAAACTCAGCTTCCTGGGAGATGATAAATAATGTAGTGCAGGTTGTCTATCAAAAACCTTCGGCCTTTGTCTTCCTCTTCTCTCCATGTGTTCACTCAACAACATGTATGTTGCATCTAACACCAAACATACGTCAGGCGCCACATGCACATTGGTGACACCGTGGCTAAGACAACAAGTATTTTCTCTGCCCTGATAGGATCCTGCCTTTCTCTTTCTATAAATGACTTTTTTTCCCCTTCTCTCCTGATTTCAAATGGGACTCAGGTCATAAGCTTTTGAAATGTTTTTTTTAATACTATAGTAGAACATAAAGAATCATTTGATGTTGTTAAGCTGCCTTAATGATTTTGTCCAAAACTTGTTTTTGTCAGGGGCCGGGTTTGAACCCACCACCTCTAGTATATGGGGCCTGCGCCCTACTCCTTTGAGCCACAGGCGCCACCCTGTCCAAAATGTTTTTAAAGTAGTCACCTATGATTTAAATTCATAGGCTTTTTAGCAACTGAGATGAATTCCCTGAATATTCATTTATAACCTTGGAGTCTGAGTGTTTTCTTATTTATTTTGTGTTTCTTTTCTAGCTATGAAGCCATCCTTTGTAAGTTTTGACACACCTGAGGCTAGTCAGGGCTTATCTTAGGGAACATGAACTTCCAGAGACATTTCAAATGAGCTTGGGCACCATTCCCAGAACCTTAGTGAAAATCACAACTTCACCAGAAATAGGCCAACTGTTCTGAGCCCCTTTGACTTGTGTGTGGTGACTGAGGCAGCAGTAGCCTGAGACAGAGTCTTCCAGGAAGACGAACGTCAGAAAAGAAAACATATTCACTGAAAAAGTCATCAATTTATTTGCCAGATATAGAACCTGAGGGGAGGATAAAATTGAATCTGATTGCTATTTGATATCAGAGAAAATTTGCTAATAAATGCTCCAAGGCAAAAAGTAGTGGACATTGATAAATTTCAGGTTACTGATGAAACTCTCTACTCCAACTCTAGGGTTGATCACCTCATATAATATTGGTAGGTCTCAAGTGTCAGGGATGTTAAGTGTCTCCTTGGGCAAATGAAAAAAATTCTGTGGAATTACATGAAGTGTCATATAGTTCCTACGTGGAGCTATATGAAACTGTTACTCTCCTTCTAAATCAAATCATGGGATGGATAATCTATTCAGGCAGGGTCCTTTGATGATGGCTTTTGGACTTGGCATTGTAGCAGGGGTATTTCTTTATTGATTCCACTTACAAATTAGTCATATTCTTTGAACACATTTGGGAAATACATTTTCCAAGGCTTCCTCCTTATTCTCTGAAATAGCAGCTGCTATTCAACCGGCTGGATTCCTTTTCTATACTGACCCCAGCTATGGCTCTTAGGTGATGGTGTGGGGAAGCCTCACCCATTCTGCATAATTGTTATTGCTGCTACAATTTTTATGGTGTAATGTCTCCACATGCTTGTGAATTTTAAGCAGCATTTTACTTGTCAGGCAGTTTGTTTGCCTGTCTGTCTAAGTCACAATGTCTCAGTGAGCACACAGTTAGCGATTTTTCTTCCCACTCAGCCCAGGGAGGCCGGGTTGTCAGTGTTAGAGCTGCAGCATGAGGATGCTTTTTACATGATAAAGACTTCTGTTTTCATTGGCTAGTGGGCAGAATGAACATTTATACAAGAAGAAATAAGTATAACATGGCTCGATGCCTATAGAACAGTCGTTATGGCCCCAGCCACATATACCAAGACTGGTGGGTTAGAACCAAAGCAAGGCCAACTGCAACCAAAAATTAGTTGGGTACTGTGGTGGGCACCTGTAGTCCCAGCTACTGGGAGGCTGAGGCAAGAGAATTGCTTAAGTCCAGGAGTTTGCAGTTGCTGTGAGCTATGATGCCACAGCACTCTACCGAGGGTGACATAGTGAGACCTGTCTCAAAAAAAAAAAAAAGAAAGAAAGAAAGAAACAAGTATAATAAAGTGTTTATGGAAGGAGACTCATTATTACAATGACTATTAGTGGCCCCTTTTTAAACACTAAAATTAACATTATAACAAAAACTATTTATTGTTTACTCTTGTCTTCTACTCTTATCATGAGATCCCTTCACTAGATTATCCAACTCCTTCAAGTGTAACAAGAATAACCAAACATCATCTATAATAACAATAGCTAACATCGGTTCACTACATGTGCCAGATACTGTTCTAAAAACTGTATTAATTATTTGATCTTTACAACAAACCAGCAAGACAATATAGCAGTCAAGATCCCAGAGGGAAACAGAGAGGGTATCCAAACAGGACAAATAAAGAGAGTTTTATAAAGGAGATAGTTTCCAAAGGTGAGGATCATGATAAGAAAAATCAGTAGGGGACAGCGAAGAAAAGCACGGGGGCACCACCACTACTAGGCTCATGAGGCCCGAAAAAGGAACAGTAATTAGTCCGTGGCAGGAGGCCACTCACCTGGGAGTGTGTCCAGAGGAACCACAGACTGCTACTGCTCTTCAGATGAGGAGAGAAGGTTTATACATCTCAACTCCTGTAAGTGGTTACGATGCCAAGGTTTGTAAATGTAACTTCTCTATTTCACTTCTCATCATTCTCTTACCTTCCGCCAGCAGTTTAGCTGGAAAAAATTCTGTATCTGGTGAAGTAATACAAAACCACATCTAAGTCCTAGGTGGCCCTGTTGCTCCAGGATTCCATTTTCCCATTGGGGATTCCATTTCCCATTTTCCCTTATAACACCTGAAAGGATAGCTGACAATTATTATTATCAGAAGATGCCAATGTCCCCCCCGGACGCCTTTCAAAGCTTTTAGTAAAGGGAGTGCCCTCTGGGTTCTCCTGCAATTGTGGAGGTTAGGACCCCATTAGGGCTGAATGGGGTACATAGATGAGATCTTTTCTACCCTTCTCCTCCCCTGTGTCTTCTGACTCCTTCCCCAGTATCATGCCAGTGAAGCTCAGACATTTTAACCTCATTGGCTCGAGCCCATTATTGAATCCAACTTTAATTAGCCAGTCAAGCGGACTATTGATTCTATTTCCAGTGATGTGCTTGTTCATACCAGTAGATTTGGCTCATAGATAGTTTTATATTTTTGCATCTTTTGTCTAAAATCCTTAGCATCCCATGCATGCTGTGCTGACTCCCTCTTCCTGCTATAAATTGGCTTTATATCTTTTGTATTAATTTGGAAGGAGTTTAAACACATTCTTCTTAGTAAAGTATCACAAGACTGGAAAAGCAAGTACCCAATGTACTCGATACTAATATGAAGCCAGGAGACAATCTAGTGCATACCCACACAGAGAAAAACTCAATTCAATCGCAGTTGGGGGTGGAGGAGTGAGGGGGAGGAGAGAAGGGAGAAGGGACAGGTGTTCCCATGTAATGGGCACAATGTAAGGGTCTACGGCACACCTTGGGGTGTGGGACACAACTACGAGAGGGACTCTACCTAACCAATGCAAACACTGTAACCTGGTTGTCTGTACCCTTGTATTAATTTGAAATAAATAAATAGATAATCAGCAGTGTCCTGAGGCCATTTTGGCATAAACACCATATCCTTCAAGACCAATCCTTTTTAACTGGTGTGCCATGAGAAGATCTTAGGTGTGCCACTAAAATTCTTAAAGACCATTATATTACTTTTGAAAGAGGCTCAAAGCACAGTAAGTATATTATTATTATTATTTTTTTTGAACAATATAATTTAAGTGTGCCACAGAAGTTTAACTATAGGTTCAAGTGTGCTGAGAGATAAAACAGGTTGAAAAACAATGTTGTAGATGAAGCCTTATCTTACTCTGTTTTTGCTATGCTAAATTACCTTTTACTGATTTTGTGTTCAGAATACCTGCCTCCGTCAGAGAGATTTAGGGATGAAAGTTCTCAGCCTCATCTGCGTTCTACCCAAATGTGGCCTTGCGGTGTATCAGAGTTTGCCCTCTTCCCCATCAGTGTCATCACATATACAATCTGGTGGGATGGAGCATTTAATCACTCACAATCACACCCTGAAGTCTGTCACAGACACAGCAGCCCTGTGACTACAGGAGGAAAAGGCCCGCTGCAAAGTTATCATCAAAGGTTTCTGATTTTCCACTTGAGTTACTAGCTGGGAAGTTAAAGTCTCCAATTTGTCCTTTCTATGGTGGCCTATCAGCTCTTCATGGCTGTCAGAAGCAGCCAATGAACCCCAACACATTCTGATCAATACTGTCACCATAGAAACGAAGTGCCACAATCACTCAATCTCCCAGTACTTGTGCCTTCCATTAGCTCTTTATCCCAGGCCCTTGTCAGTGATAACTCCAATAAATATAATGCCATCACATCTCATGGAATACTGCTGTCCCTTTTATCTCCTACAAGGAGAATATCTACTTTGTTCTCAAATAGGAGGGCCCTGACCTCAGAACTCCATCATGAAAGCTTGTTTCCTCAAGCCCTCCTTGTCATACCAGCGGGTGGTCAAGGTATGACAAGGTGGTCCTGGCAGGAAACAAATCAGACACTCAACTCACATAGGGCAATGTAAGAGCTTTGAGTAAACAGACAGCATAGTTACAAAGTTGTGATCAGAGTTAGAGAGGACAACAGAGGTGGTGAGCACCCTAACTAGTACCAACGGACAGAGTCAGTTGTCACCACTTCCAGGTCTGCAGGGGCAAGGGCCCTAACTAGTACTGACGGACAGAGTCACTTGTCACCACTTCCAGGTCTGCAGGGGCAAGGGCCCTAACTAGTACCGACGGACAGAGTCAGTTGTTACCACCTCCAGGTCTACAGGGGCAAGGGCCCTAACTAGTACCCACGGACAGAGTCAGTTGTCACCACCTCCAGGTCTAAAGGAACAAGGGAAGGAAGTTGCTACAGAATTTGGAGAGAAAAACTATGGCTCTAAGAGACGACTATTTAACTGGACCCATGGTTTGGTTAGAGAGTGGTAGGCATGGACTATGTTTCATGGACAGATGAAAAAAACTAAAACATGTTTATTGTTTAAAAATACATGTTTATTGTTTATTGTTCAGCCTAAGAATATTCCACATTGAAAATAAAAAGGGATTGCCAAAAGGAAAGAAGAAGAAAGACAGGAAGAACAGGTAGAAGGACAGAAGAAATGTGCCCCCGGTGGGAACGGACCCTGAGGAGTGAGGGTATGTCCCACACTCCTCCCATGTTCTGTCCATCTCTGCTCCCCACTCACAAAGCCGGTCTGGCAGTCAGGTGGTGAGGCAGCCTGTTGATCTTCACCTCTGAAGCTGAGGTCATCTCTCAGGGGAGGGAACAGGATGGGCACAGGTAAGGAGTGATTGTGCAGGAACAAAGAAAATGAGTTATTGTTACTATTCCCATTTCACAGATAAGAACACTAAAGTTCTGAGGATAAGAATCGCTTAGGCAAAGTCATTCAGCTAGAATTTCAGCAAAAATGAAGAACTGATTCCAGTCACTTGTCATTGCCAAAGAAACTGCTTTTTAGAGCAGTTATTTGACACTCTATTGTGCAAAGCATTTTCTTGTTGAAGAGTCCTTGTTTTAGCACTAAAAATGTTTCTGAAAATGGCTGGATACGGTGGTTCACTCACTCCTGTAATCCAACCACTCTGGGAGGTCAAGGCAGATGGATCACCTGAGCTCACAAATTTGAGACCAGCCTGAGCAAGAGTGAGGCCCAGTGGGCATTGTGGTGGGTGCCTGTATTCCCAGCTACCTAGGAGGCTGAAGCAGGAGGATCTCTTGAGCCCAAGAGTTTGAGGTTGCTGTGAGCTATGACTTCACAGCACTTTATCTAGGATGAGAGAGTGAGACTCTGCCTCAAGAAATAAATGATATATTTCTGAGATAGAAATGTTATTACTCCATTTTACAGAGGAGAAATCTGGGGCCTAGAGAGTTAAGCTATATTCCTAAGCCTCACACTCGGTAGGTGTCACAGCCATAGAGAATGCAAGTTGGCTGGACTTCGAATGCTGTATTCAGTCCATCATACTTAGGGTACAGAGTAAAAGGGTGTGCTTGCCTGCTCCTCTCCTTTCCTTCCTTTTTTCCTTCCCTCCTTTCTTCCTTCTTTCATTTCTTCTAGCTGTTCTTCCTGTCTTTCTTCTTTATTCCTTTTGGCAACCCCTTTTTATTTTCAATGTGGAATATTCTTAGGCTGAACAATAAACATGTTTAGTTCTTTTATCTGTTTTTCAAGAGGTAACTCTTGACAAAATTGTAAATTGGGCAGAGTTTCTCATTCCACATCTCCTTGCTCAGTCATGGCCCCTCGTGTGTCTGTGCCATTCTGTAACATTTTCCATCTCTAGACACGTAGGAGTGACCTGCCCAGCTGGTAGCATGGAAATATGAAAGCAGGGAATTCATGCTTTGCTTTGTTAAGACAAACTTTTCAGCATCAGCTCTGGGTTATTAGATTTACTAGGCTATAAATAACACTGATTAAAAAACAAACCAACGTTATTTTTCTGTAGTTTATGGCTTAGCATTTTATCAGCAGGCAGTGAAAATAATTAGTGCAAAAATAGAACAAATGTTACTGGAGTATTCATCCAGCATATTTAAAGATTTGTTAAAATGATACTATTCTCTAACACCATTACCATTTTATTTTTGCTTACTTTTTCTTCTTAGAATTAGGATATTAAAATGATTTTCCCTGGTAGGATATCCTAGAAGTCTTTATAAAAATAGTAAATAAATTATTTGACTTTTTTTTCAGTTATTTTCATTTGTATTATGTGAAATTAGAAGATTTTTCACCTGAAGGTCTATTTCCTACTGATTCTAAGTGATTTCTGTCACTTTCTTTGCTGTCACATTATGCTAAGGATATATTTTCCTTTAGAGTGTCAGACGACAATCGCAGCTTCAGTAACTGAGCAAATACTTCACATTGCTTTGTCCTTCTATTAATTTCTGTCCTCTATTAATTTCTGTCCCTAATTTTAATCAGGGGCATGTAAGTACCTTCGCATGTTAACCTTATCCCACTGTTGTTTTTGATGATGCATTTAATATGCTTTCAATGAGTATCTGCTGTATGATAGCACTTAATGCATGCTGGGGACAGAGGTTAGGGTGGATGGAACAAGGTGCAAGAAAAGGCAGGTATCAGGAAATGTGCTCTGTGGAAGGGGTTGGAAGGGCGATCCCAAGGCAATGGTACTTTTCTTCTTTTAGTGGTTAACTCTCCAGTACAGTAGATTCTGGTGAAAAGAGCAGTAGGCTGGCAGCAAAACTGATACCGACCTGTGCACAAAGGTGAAAGCTAGAGCATGTTCTTTCACTTCCTTGGAACACCCTGCCTTTGATTTTAAACCATAAGCAAAAGCCTAGCAAGCCCAGAGCCCACACTCAACTCCTAAAGCCTCAACTGGTGAGTCCTCAGAGGCCTGGTGACCTCCCAGTTACACCTTTTGAAGCATCTGTCTTCTAATTTGCAAAACGGGAGCAGTAGTTTCTTTTCATGAGAATGTTATGAGTATTCTGTAAGATAGTTTTTTAAAATGCTCAGCTCGGAGCATTACACATAATAAGGGCTTAATAAATATTTTCTATTAGAATGATTATATAATTTTAATGAAGGTTTTTTCATAAAGCAAGGCTCAGGGCTATTTGGGAAATGATATATACAGTCATTTGACGTGCAGACATATGGGGTCATTTTCTGAGAAAAGATAATCAGCTGTAGCGATTATGATAATTTCAATAGAGAATTTCCCTTTTCAGGAATATTTCTTGGTCTTATCTCAAGGTATTCTTCAAATGTCTTTTCTTTGATCCCCATAACATTACATTACGCCACATTAGTTAATGAAGTGAGTAATGCTACTGATGGGCTTGACACTTCCTGACCAGTGGAAAAAATCAACCCTGATGACTATAAACAGTCAGGAAATGGGTGACCTTTCAACCATTAGCATAATTATGAAGCATAAGAAAGGTAAAGAGAAAATGATTTATGTCTTTAAAATGAATTATGGAGTCATTCATGCCCATGAGCATAGTGCTAAGTTTCTGAGAAGGCGGTTTTCCCAGCTGGTCGGTAAATGAGTAAACCAAAATGAAGATTAATGCCACACTATCTCAGCAGCACAGGTTCGAGTGTGTTTATCTTCATGCTGCAGCTTGATGGTGTGGATACAACGTGCTCGCCCTAATCTGCTGTCCTCATTAGCCCCATCGTGCAGATGAGGCACCCCAGGCATAGGGAAGCACCGGTGAAGTGTGGAGTCCTATATCCTGCCTTTAAAGACCCTTGTGTGGAATCGTGAGTGTGAACGCATGCACCCGGTCAGGGCTGATCCATGCTTCTGTCATAGAGTCATGGAAAATAGCCCTGCATGGTTCTAATGACAGTGATAGGACAGGTGTGCACCTTGAGCGTTGAACACAGCCATGTTCCTCCTCTCTCCTCCTCGTGTGTTGAAAAGTTAATAAAAGAGAAAAATAAGACACTGTGAGCCAGAGTTTTTTCAAATCAGTGCGCAAATAGGAAACGGCTGGTCTCCTCTGATCTTCCGTCCTTCCGTCACTAACCAGGCGCCAGCCACACAGGCCTTCTTTCTGTGCCTTACTAAGCCCAATTCATTTCCACCTCAAGGCTGTTGCACTTGCTACTTTCTGCTGGCTCATTTTCCTCTAGACTTTATCGTATTGTCTCTGTCCTGCCTCCAGGTATTTCTTAGGTCTTACCTGCGGGGAGAAGTCTTTCCTTATTTCCCTCTCCCATAATCATCAGCTCCTCATCACTGCATTTACTGGATAGCATTTTCACATGCAAATGTGTATGTAGAGCTGTCTGTCCCCTCCACTGGAATGTACAGTCAATAAGGTGAGGACTCACCTATGTTGTTCAACGTTGCATCCCCAGTGCAGGGCACAGAGCAGATGCCTGGTAAACCCTGTGCAGTGTGCAGACATCACGGTTAGGAAGAATATCATATCAGGAGGGGCCCCTGATGCTTCCAGGTAAAGTACAGTTTTCTAATGTATCAGTTGTATTTACATTTAAACATCAGAGCCCGAATGTGGAAATCATTAAAAGGGCATAATAAGAGATATAGAATTTGCTCAATTATCTAAGACTCCATGATAATCTTTTTTTTTTTTTTTTTTTTTTTTTTAATGCATTCCTGGCACAGATTAATAGCAAAGAAATCAGCAGTCCTGACCTAGAATAAAGGGAACTTGGCCCACAGGTTTTGCATAACCCAGTGTTTAGGGGACTAAAGGAACACAGCATGTCAAATCTCATGGCAGAACAAATTTCCTTTCTTATGTAAGAGCTCTGGAATACTTTAAGAGGAAAATAATTCTGATACTATAGCTTGCTCAGAGAAATAAACAAATGGCGTGACAGCACACAGCCCAGTGTAAAGGAAGCTCACAGTGTACCTGGCGAGATGCACGCCCCACCGTGACGCCCACCCACCCCCTCAGTGTGTGCACACACTGCCACACGTGCACACCGTACACACATGCCCTGCTCCCCTGCCTTGACTCACCTATTTAACTTGTTTAGCACGAGTGTCGCACCTGTGGAAGGCGAGCTAGTTTTCTCCTGAGCACAAGAGGCTGAAGGGAATTGAATCAGGATCATTGGCATCTTTTTAAAAGGCAAGCTTGGTGCATGGCAGGAAAGCCGTGTTTTAAGGTATTTTGTGATGGTAAGCCTACTCATACTTTAACATTTAGTGGGATCTTCCCATGTGCAATGCAGAACGCTTAGTCCTTTTTCATATTATCTCATTTAATTTTCAAAACAATTCTAAAAGGATGGAGATGAGAAGCTGGAAACTTTGCTCAAATGTGGCCTGTGAGAATCGAACAGAGGCGTTCTGTCCCACACAACTGGTGAACTGAGGCGGGGAATGAATGTTTCTTTATTCCTGATTTTGGTAATCACTGGAGCCCCCCCAAATCTGATAAAGCATGGCCATTGCTAATGTGGGTGGTAGGTGTGGAGAATCCTTACTTCACTCAGGCATCCCCATCCTCTGTAATGGCGATGCTTCTGGAAATATTTGCAGGAATAATATTTCTGTGAATCGAATTGTTAAGGGAGCTCATAATGTGAAGTAATTCTGCCGAGAATCTGTATGAAAGATAAATAGTTCCTCATCTTCTGTTTCAGTTTCTCTCAAGAAGATTTCAACTCATTTTTTAGCTCACTTAATAAAATAGAATGAATACATCTGTGCATTGTTAACCACTGTACATCAGTATTTCTAACGGTTGATTCAGATTCCGTTGGTGAATGTCTCAAGATTTTATTTAGCCAATCCCCAATTGCTCAATGTTTAGTTTGTTTCTGATGTTTATTATATATAACAATGTACATGCTTGTAGTTACAGGATTGAATATATCCTTAGGCGATATGTTTCCAAGGAATGTGTGTTTCCGAGACAAGTTACATAATGCCAAATTGCTTTGCAGAAATGTTATGCAACTTTCACCAGCAGCATAACAGAGTTTGCATTTTCCATGGACCAATTTTGGCTATTATTTTTAAAATATGATAATCTGACAGTTAAAATGGTCTCTTCTATTAGCAGAATTTCTACTTCTTTGCTACCAATATGATTGAAAAATATTTCCTCAAAGGTTTGCGTACTTTTGCTGTGCTTTTTAATTTTTTTATCTTGTGGATAATAGCAGAAAATTCAGAGACAAGATTGTTGGAATTTGGATTTATAGTATTCCATTTATTAGATGAATAACCTTTGGCGAGTTTCTCAACCACTTTGTGTCCCATAAAATAGCAATAGTAATATTGCTATCAATCCAGAAGATTGATGTGAAGATTAAATATGTTAAAGTACGTAACACCCTTGGGACAGTGCCTAGAAAATAGAATGTGTTCAACGAATACTAACTTTTATTATTCTTCTGTGAATTACCAATTTGGTCTTCTCTTCTTAGTGAAAAGAGTCATTAATAGCAAAGAATGCAGAAGAGGGTCTAGGATGACACCAAGGCTAGAATATGTTCTGTGAAGAGTCGATTAAAGCTGGGTGATAGTGTTTTGAATAGTGAAGTCTTGCAGTGAGGCAGAAGCATAGGCCATGTTTTCTGATATGTGTGGGTGTTTGTACAGGAGAGGACCATCTCCCAGTGACTCCACAAGGCAGAGCAGGGTCAAATACATGTAACCAAGAGGTAGATTTTGGAGGAATTTTATAACCATGTGAGTCTAGTAGACATTTTTTTCCTGCCCAGGACACTTGTGTTGGGAGCAATAGCATCCAGATTTGCCTTTGAGATCAGTTCTTATTCTCTGACTCTAATCCAGCTGGACTAGGTGGACAAACTATCTCCGGGGTGGACACTTTACTTGGGCCCAACTAATTCACTGTTAGTGGGTCAGGCCTAGAAACGTAACAGTTATCAGTCCAGTGAGATTAAAGGTCAGGAATTTGCTGAAGCTTAGTATCTGAGGTGGGTAGCGTGTAAGATTGGGACTAGGAACAACCATCTTGCCAATATCTAAGAGAAGCTTGCTGGGGAATGAACCCATTACAGAGAAAGCCCCGTCCCTGGAGATGTGATTTGAACCCCTGGATTTAGCTTTGCCTCAGTGACACACTTGGTATCCCAATTATGTCAGTAGTTGGATTTCTGTCCCTTGCAACCTAAGGAATCCTGGCTGATTTAGAACCAATTTCTTTATTTTTTAGGTGCTCAAGCTAAGGATGGATGAGACCACTTTGGGATATTAGTGATTCATGCTTCAGGTAAGAGGTAAAAGTAGACCTCGAAGCTTATTTCCCATATTAAAATTCTGTGAGACCCTTTATTATTGGAGCTTTCCCTGATTAAAAGCAGGTTGCTTAATGGTTTCCCCTTGTCTGGGTCGTTGCCTGTGGACCCCGACCTGGTTTGTGAGCCGACAGTGGAAATGTCGCTGAGGGAAATCATGACAATCTACACAAGGGTAAGACATGGAGTCTGAGACTGCCTGGAGCACATTAGCCCATGCTGAGTGGCAGACAGGGACAATGCAGCAATTCTCTGGCTTCTTCAGACTTCTAACACAAAGCATATATGCAAAATGCAAAGATGCCAGAAGAGAGGGTTGAAAGATCCCCAACTAAGTCCCCAGGAAGATTGGATAGAGGTAAAGCCTGGGTAAACAGGAACACTGAGTTAGGGGATCACTAACAAACCTAACAAACAGGCAATAGCATATTTAGAAAGGAGGAGGGGAAAACTAGCTTCATCAGGGCAAGCAAGCTACCTGTTCCTTAATCTAAACCAGCCGTCAGGAGTTTAAAGGATTCAGCTCTGCTAAAGGGTAAGTCCCGCCCCATCAGTTGACTCTCCGCACACATGGATAGTCCCGGGGGCTCTTTTCTTTTTTTCCCTCTTTTTTTCTTTATTAAATCAGGACTGTGTACATTAATGCAATTATGGGGTACAATGTTCTGAATTGATAAACTGTGGAATGCTTACTTCAAACTGATTAACATAACCATCACCTTGCTTGCTTATTTGTTGTGGTAAGACATTTATACTCTATTGTTAATAATTTTGAAATGTACTATTGTATTATGCACCTTAGGTGAGGTCTCACCAATTACCCTCCCTCCTCCCGGCCTCCCCTCTTCCGACCTCCCCCCTTCTCTCCCCTCTCCTTGTCCTTCTCTTCCCTCTTTATTTGTGGAGTATAGTTATATTTTATCTTTCATATGAATGTGTAGGTGATTATATGTTTCATACTAGTATTGAGTACATTGGATACTTTTCCTTACATTCTTGAGATACTTTACATTCTTGAGATATGTTCCATCTCCATCCAGGTAAATGTAAAAGATGTAAAGTCTCCATCTTTTTATGGCTGCATAGTATTCCATGGTATACATATACCACAATTTGTTAATCCATTCATGAGTCAATGGGTACTTGGGTTGCTTCCCTGTCTTGGCAATTATGAATTGGTTACATTAAACATTCTGGTACAGTTGTCTTTGTTGTGAAGTGATTTTTGATCACCTGGGTGTATACCTAGTAAAGGAATTGTGGGACTGAATGGTAGGTCTACTTTTAGCTCCTAGAGTATTCTCAAAACTTCTTTCCAAGAGGGCCATATTTGTTTGCATTCCCACCAGCAAAAGTTGGAAATGTTCCCTCTTTTCATCTTCAAAATGGCATGAGCCCTCAGGGATGGCAGGTGGTGCAATTACCTGGATTCACCTGGATTGAGGCACCCAGTAAGAAGTCAACTTATCTACCTCCCACATTCCCTGATTTATATTTACAAATTCATCTGTCAGTCTAGAAATCCTAGGATGGCTGTAGTGAATATCTTCCATTTTGCACTCAAGAACACCCTTCATCCTTTTCCACCTTACTCTGTGCTACACATGAGCTGATCTGTGTAGAGTACATCTCCAGGTTCTCTTTGCCTCTATGCTGAGAACTGGTAGGAGATTGGAGCCCCAAGGAAAAGTATGATGCCGATATTTGTTTCTCTGGGTCCATCCCTGTGACATCAGTGTGGTCTAAGTGCTTCCCTTAACCAAACTTTTTTTTAAATTTTAGATTAGTATGAGAGTACAGACAATTAGTTACATTGTTTGCATTTGTCCAAGTTGTAGTTGGTAGACCTACCCCCACACTTGTGTTTAATTGTATTTTTCTCATGGGTGTGTATATTTGTTGTTCTGCTGGTTTCATATTAGTATTGAATATATTGCTTTTCCACTCTATACCTTACTAAGTAGAATGTTCTCCAGCTCCATTCAGGTTAATACAAAAGATGTAAAGTCTCCATGATTTTTATGGCTGAAGACTATTCAATAGTATGTGTGTACCACAGTTGATTAATCCATTCATACGTAGATGGGCACTTGGCTTTATTCCATGTTTTGACAATTATGAACTGAGCTGCTATAAATAACCTAGTGTATATGTCCTTATGGTAAAATGATATGTTTTCTTCTGGGTATATACCTAGTAATGAGATTGCAGGATCAAATGGAAAGTCAACTTTTAGTTCTTTGAAGATTCTTTCCCAAGAGGCTATATTAATTTGCAGTCCCACTAACAGTGTGTGAGTGTTCCCTTTTAGCACATGCTTGCCAGCATCTTCAGCTTTGAGACTTCTTGATGTGGGCTATTCTAACAGTGGTTAGGTGAGATCTCAAGATAGATTTGGTTTGCATTTCTCTGATAATTAGGGATGGTGAGCATTTTTCATGTGTTTATTGGCCATCTGTCTATCTTCTCTGGAGAAGCTTCTGTTCATATCTCTTGCCCACTGATAAATGAGATTGTTTGCTCTTTTTTGGTTGATTAATTTGAGTTCTCTGTAGATTCTGGTTATCAACCCTTTGTCAGATTCGTGACGTGCAAATATCTTTTCCCATTCTGAAGGCTGTCTGTTGGCTTTAATTGTGTTCTTAGCAGTGCAGAAGCTTTTTAGCTTAACTACGTACCATATGTTTATTTTGGGTTGTTGTTGCTATTGCCAATGGAGTGCTCTTCATAAAAACTTTACCTAGGCCAATATCATCAAGAGTTTTTTCCAGACTTTTTTCCAGAATTTTTATCATTTTGTGTCCTAAATTTAAATTTTTTATTCAGTGACAGTCCATCTTGGTAAGGGGAGAGAGGTGCAGGGCCAGTTTGTCTTTTTACATGTGGTTATCCGGTTGTCCCAGCACCATTTGTTAACTAGGGATTCTTTTCCCCAGAGTGTCCTTAACCAAATCTTTCTGGTGTTCTGTTCACACAGCTCTGTCTTTAGGTTCAGATACTCACCCTTTCATATCTAGGAATGTTAGTGATGCAACACCTTGCTTAGACCTGAGATTCTTCTTAGATTACCCGATTTCTGTCTACCATTTGTTTCTTTCTGGGATCCTGAATGATACAGAAGTATGTGTTTTCACACTCTTTGGCTTGGCATCTGAGCTCATAATATTCAAAGACTCAGCTGCCAAATCCTGGCCCAAGAAATCTGACCACACATAAAGTGATATCCAGGACTGACAGCTCTGGAGAAGGCCATTTGGAATTCAGCTTGAAATTGTTGATAATTTGTTGGAGCCGGGACACCAGGTCTCTGGCTACAGCCTATGAAAACTGCCAGGACATGGACCGCTATATATTTTCACTCAGGGGGTGTCTCATTCAGGTCTCAGGTGCTGAAGCACTTTAGAAGTCACAGTCAATATTTGTAGGAGAGAGCATCGCCAGCAGCAATCTCTCAGACACAGTCTTAGGAGGAGGAGTGGTCATCAGGCATCCTCTGAGCAAGAAGCAGAGTCAAAGGCAGAGCCCAGGCTAGCTTCTCCCGCAGCTATTTATAGAAGTGATCCCGTGGCTATTTACCACACAGATGTGGAGACAGCCAAGCAATAATGTACATTCTCTTGTGCTTTTTGTCTCGTGCTTTTTAACGAGAGACCAATGATGTTAAATGATGTTAAATCCTTTCTCCAATCTCTTCTTGCAAAAGTATTTCTCACAGGTGTCTCCTATAATAATTAATCAAATATATCATGGTAAAAATAGTTAACCAAACCAGTAAATATACTAAAAAGTTAATGTTGGAAACTTGTCAAATATGTATGTTTTGTGATATTCATCTATTCTGAGTCTTGGATAACTGTCACTCTCAATGTTTATGTGGAGATCTTATTGAAAGGGGTTCCAGGAATCATTAATAAAAGATTATGAAGAACATTAGTCATTGGTTTATTAAGTTGAACATTTTATATTGTATAGAGCATGTATTGATTAAAATTACAGACTTGGATATCAAAGAAACTTGGATTTGACTTCTGAAGAAACTGCTAATGAGCTGTATACCCTTGAGAAATTAAATAGCTTTTCCAAACTCTATTTCCTCATTTGTAAAATAAAGGTATGATCGTACTTGATATGCATTATATATTAAGCACTAAGTACACAGCAAATGCTCAGTTAGCTATTACTGTTAGTGTGATTGTGATTGCTCTGCTATATTTTTCTCTTCAAAAAGGCACCATTTTACCATATACAGCAGTGGTTCTCAACTTGTGGGTCGCGACCCCTTTTTAAGAATGAAAATACATTGCAGCATTAGGAAGGTTGAGAACCATTGATATACAGGGAAGGTTCATAAACTACCAACAATAGTCAAGCTGAAAAAACAGGTAAGGACTCTATTCCATTTACAGTAGTGCCAAAGAAGATAAAATATTTGGGTATTTAGCTAACAAAGGATATGAAAGATCTCCATAAAGAGAACTATGAAACTCAAGAAAAGAAATAGCTGAAAATGTTAACAAATGGAAAAACATACCATGCTCATGGCTGGAAAGAATCAACATCGTTAAAATATCTATACTACCCAAAGCAATATATAATTTTAACGCAATACCTAATAAAGCTCCCCTATCATACTTTAAAGATCTGGAAAAAACAATACGTAGTTTTATATGGAATCAGGAAAAACCTCGAATAGCCAAGACATTACTCAGAAATCAAAACAAAGCAGGAGGAATCACGCTACCAGATCTCAGACTATACTACAAAGTGATAGTGATTAAAACACATGGTACTGGCACAAAAACTGAGAAGTAGATGTCTGGAACAGAATAAAGAACCAAGAGATGAATCCAGCTACTTACTGTTATTTAATCTTTGACAAGCCAATTAAAAACACTCAGTAGGGAAAAGATTCCCTATTTAACAAATGGTGCTGGGTGAACTGGCTGGCAACCTGTAGAAGACTGAAACTGGACCCACACCTTTCACCATTAACTAAGATAGACTCTCACTGGATTAAAGATTTAAACTTAAGACATGAAAC
>CAUYPK010041964.1:0-45619 GCA_963574355.1 Loris lydekkerianus
GCAATTGAAGCAGTATCAAAAATACACTATTGGGACCTGATCAAACTAAAAAGCTTCTGCACAGCCAAGAACATAGTGAGTAAAGCAAGCAGACAGCCCTCAGAATGGGAGAAAATATTTGCGGGTTATACCTCCAATAAAGGTCTAATAACCAGAATCCACAGAGAACTCAAATTTATTAGCAAGAAAAGAACACGTGACCCCATTTCAGGGTGGGCAAGGGACTTAAAGAGAAACTTCTCTAAAGAAGACAGACGCAAGATCTACAAACACATGGAAAAAAGCTCATCATCCTTAATCATCAGAGAAATGCAAATCAAAACTACCTTGAGATATCACCTAACCCCAGTAAGAGTAGCCCACATAACAAAATCCCAAAACCAGAAATGTTGGCATGGATGTGGAGGAAAGGGCACACTTCTACACTGCTGGTGGGAATGCACACTAATACGTTCCTTCCGGAAGGATGTTTGGAGAATACTTAGAGACCTAAAAATAGACCTGCCATTCGATCCTATAATTCCTTTACTAGGTTTATACCCAGAAGACCAAAAGTCACATTATAAGAAAGACATCTGTACCAGAATGTTTATTGCAGCCCAATTCATAATTGCTAAGTCATGGAAGAAGCCCAAGTGTCCATCGACCCATGAATGGACTAGCAAATTGTGATACATGTATACCATGGAATATTATGCAGCCTTAAAGAAAGATGGAGACTTGACCTCTTTCATGTTTACATGGATGGAGCTAGAACATATTCTTCTTAGCAAAGTATCTCAGGAATGGAAGAAAAAGTATCCAATGTACTCAGCCCTACAATGAAGCTAAATTACAGCTTTCACATGAAGGCTATAACCCACCTATAGCACAAGACTATGGGGAAAGGGCCAAGGAAGGGGAAGGGAGGGGGGAGGTTTTGGTGGAGGGAAAGTAATAGGTGGGGCCACACCTACGGTGCATCTTAGAATGGGTACAGGCGATTGCACTAATGTACACAGCTACGATTTAACAATAAAAAAAAAAAATTTAAAGAAAAAATAAACAATAAAAGTGATACTAAAGGTAAACACAGAGTAATATTAAAATAAAGCAAAAATACACATAAGAGATGTAAAATAAACAGTGCTATATAGTAGGCAGAATCATGGCCTCTCAAACCTGTGAATATGTTACTTTACATGGCAAGAAAGACTTTGCAATGTGTAATTAAGAAGATTAACATGGATTATCTAGGTGGGCCTAATTTGATCACACTAATCTCAACAGCTGAGAAACTTCTCTACCTGTGGACAGAGAAAGGCGATGTTGGAGAGATAAGACCTCGCTGTCTTTGAAGGGACCACAAGCCAAGGACCATGGGTGAATGCTAGAAGTTAGAAAAGGTAAGGAACCAGACTCTCTCCTAGATCCTCCAGAAAAGAATGCTGCCCTGCCAATACCTTGATTGTAGTCCAGTAAAACCTAGGTCCAACTCCAGACTCTAGAATTGTAAAATAATGTGTGTTGTTATAAAACACTATATTTATGATACTTCACCAGAGTAGCATAGAAAACTAATATAATAATTGAAAAATCAACAAATGAGAGAGCATCATAAAAGAGGGAAAGGAAAAATCTGAAGTGTTGCTGGAATAACTAGAAACAATATGAAAATGTTTAAATAAATACCTTAAACTTAACACATAATTACAACCTATATATTAATTTGCAGTTTATTTAGGACTTTCAGAGCTATAAATCAGTTATAGAGACAAGTTAATGAATGAATGAACATCAAGATGAAGTTCAGGGCGGCGCCTGTGGCTCAAAGGATTAGGCCTCCACTGCCATATACTGGAGGTGGTGGGTTCAAACCCAGCCCCAGCCAAAAAAAAATGATGTGAAAGAATAAAAAACACACTGGGCGGGGAAAAAAGATGAAGTTCAAATGCAGTCCTTGCTATTAGCACAGATATATATATATATAATACATATATATATATATATATAAAATACATAGATTTATAAACATGCTTTCCAGTAAGAAAAGAACCAGTATTTCTAATAAACACCATTCCTGTTAATAATGGATATTGCAATAGCTAAGAAATAATTCTATCTTGGGAAGAATGCAATGTAAATATTATTTCAACTACCTTGCCCTAATGTAACTCCCAACTGTATGTCCATTGGAGCCTTAAACAGAAATTCCCAACTAGCCAACCTTGCAGTGATCTAGCGGCCAATCCCACCAGAATCTATAGGAGGCTAAAAGTCTAGACTCAAACCAGATATTGCTCTCAAGAACTGGAATGTAAGCTCTATAAGGATAGAGATCTCTGCTAATTTTATATACTACTATATTCCTAGCACCTAGAATACTACCAGTTACATAGTAAGTACTTAGTAAATACTTGCTGACCTAAAGAAATAAGGACGCGGCAGGCCCAGGATTTGAAGCTAGGTTTCTGACTCCTACAGTCTACTACCCTTTATTGACTCCAAACGATATCAGAGAACATCCTGTTTTCTGATTGACTAATTGAAAAGAAATGTTCAGCCAACAATTTAGCCGAAGAGAAAAAAAATAGCATTCAACAGGTATAGCCACAAGATCATGAACTACCTATGGAGTAACCAATATAAACAAACACTAACAATAAAATACGGCATTGCATGAAAATTCTAAGGTAGATGGTTAACTATTTATGCAAAAGGAAATGAAATTTTTCACTAAGGTAAAATGTCTCAAGAGTCTCTACTAGTCACCTACAAGTAACTATATCCTAGATATAAAATATAAACTTCATTTCACGCTAAGAAAAAAAGTTTAACCAAAAAAAAAAAAAAAAAAAGATGTTTATTCAAGACATTTATGTTTTCAAAACTGTTCAACCCTGTTCTTTTTTTTTCCTCTCCCATTGTGAAGAAATTAGAAAGGTTTGTGCACAGATTTGTGCTCCAAGGTGGGAGAAGGTGTGGAGGTTACTGCCAACAACAATAGTGCTTTTGAACCCACAGGATGATAGGCTTTACTTCTGGTTTTGATTTTCTGTTATTTTCTTTACATGCATCATCACACAAACAATATTAATCACAACTAGATAATTTCAGGAGACAGTGGGACAGATGATTAAAAAAAAAAGCCCAGGGGTGAAATCACCATTTACCATGTGCTCTTGCTGTATTGCTGGCTCTGATTACTAAAACAAATTAAAGGCCCCATTTCTAAAGGCTTACAGTGATGAAAATTAACATGTTATGATATAGTAAGATTTCTCTTTACCTGTTCAATATCTTCTTAAATGCTTACTCCATGAGCACTTTCAAATATAGATGGGTCTTTTAACTCAGGTATACAGTAAGTAACTTGCTCACTCAAGCTTGGTCTAGAATTGACACATCCTCTCTGTATTATGTGGTTACTTAGATAAATCCTAGCAGAAGGCAAAAGCACAGAATTCAATTATAGCTGTTCTTTCTTCCACTTCCATTAACATGCTCCATCACAGAAATTTTGTGAAGAGGTAACATACTTTACTCAGTCCATAAACCCATCGTGCAAAAGAATTCCAAACTTTCTACTAAAAATAGTATCCCAAGTCATTGAATTTAAACATCTTTTTCTTATACTTCAGAATTATTTTTCTTGGAATAAAATAATTCATTTCTTTATTTCATGTCAACTCATTAAATTTCAGAAAGTTTCTGACTTTGTAGCAATTTTAATAATTCTATTCAGAATATAGAAGTATGAATCTAAGATAAAATTTCTAAACGTTTAATAATAACTGTCTTTAGTTTTCTAATCTAAATTTTTTTTCAAAATTCTCAGTTCTATAGGCATAATTTTCATACATAAAAAGTTAACAATGACAAACAAAATGTCATACAGCTTTTGCAGGGAAAAAGTGCTCTATGAAATGATGTTGACAATGAATAATCTTGCATTCTAATAATACTTAATGCAGGTAAATATATAATTAAATTATAACTCTAAAATGTTGATGACAGTGTGATCCCACTTTTGGGAAGTTTTCACAATACATTAATTTTAAATTAAAATATAATTTATAGGGTCCTGGGGTCAAATTTATCATGGGGCATTAATGTATTATGTATATTTCCTAAAAATTAGAAAATAACTTATATCCAATAATTAAGAAATAGTTAACTAAATTGTTGTATATCCTTTAATAGAACATCATTGCTGGATTTTAAATGTTTTAAAAGCTCATGAAATAACACAGAAAAATAAGGATACAAAGTAGTTTTACAATCATTAATTAAAAGAAGCTAAGATTATAAGTCTAAAAAGGATAAGCAAAGTTATAATTGCATCAGAGTGATAGAAGTATGAACTTTCTATTCATTTTTCAAAACATGTATTCTTATTTCCCCAATTATAAATGAACA
Organism: Loris lydekkerianus; assembly: GCA_963574355.1. Taxonomy (NCBI): domain Eukaryota; kingdom Metazoa; phylum Chordata; class Mammalia; order Primates; family Lorisidae; genus Loris; species Loris lydekkerianus. The sequence continues at coordinate 4,399 of CAUYPK010041964.1, forward strand.
AAATAAAATGAATCTAAGGAATGTCAATGATAATAAAATGGGACTACATGACAGATAAAAAACATTCTAGATTAATCAGGAAAAAAAACAATGTCTATTTGCCAGTGCCACAGCTTTGTATTATCTCTGAAAAATTGTCTTTTCTTTAACAGCACTGGTGTCCTCCCTTATACTGTATCTGGAGGATTTCCTCTACATCCAGTAAATGCTAAGCTCTTTCTTCCACACAGTAGACTTCAAAAAATATTACAATATAGGCAGAAAAGAGGCTTTTGCCACACTAAAAGAAATTCTGTTATTCTAGGAACTTCATTCCTTGACATGAAATCTAAGATGAACTCCAAGCTTTTGACCACATTCCATCTCTAAAACCGAGTTGTAACTAGTTTCGTATTTCCCTAACACAGCAGGAGTATGTTTACAGAGAAAGTTAGTCTAACATGAAAAGATAAGTCAGGAGACCCATGTTCATTTCATTCCTTAAACCAAGAGGAATCAAAATGTAAATAAAAAAACAGTGAACACAAACTAAAGTTACCATTCAGGTTCTGTTTGTTTAAAGTGAGAATGTTTGTTCAAAGATTATTAAATTTGCTAATGGGGTAAGGACTTCACAATAGAAAACAAGTTCATAACACAGAGAATCCAACCTAAGAACCCTTCCATAGTACATCAGGTAAGGTAACAAAACTCAATTCAGACACCAATTCTTCATATAAATGCTTTCTATGAACATACAATATTTTTGTTTTTTTAAAAAATTAAAGTTTGTTGTTTTTTTTTTAAAGAAGATCATTGGTGAGCTGATTGAGTACAGCTTCAGTGGAATGGTGGCAAGGAAGAAGCACTACCATTTGACCCATAAATATTGACTAAATGCCAACTACCATGCAGCATTTTATGAATAGTGTTTAGCTACAAAAAATATGAAAGAGATCAACTAGTAGTCTCCTCACCTCACAAAGCTGATTGCCCAAAAGGAAAAAAAGCAGACCACCAACAAAAATACAATAGCAAGATGCTCTGAGTCAGTCAACAAGCACGAGTGCCTACTGTGTGCCGTGCATGCAGGAAAGGCTGGTGAAACATGGTGAGAGGTGAAGAAAAAAAAAAAAAAAAAAAAAAAGACTGAAAAGCTGCCCTAGTGAGGCTAACAACTGAAATAGGGAGGGGAGTTTTCCTCAGAGAATCATGCTGATCTAAGTGAGCCCCGAATCATAACTCTGTGCTAAGAGAGCAAATGCCAGGAGCTGCCCAGTAAGCAAAGGGAACCCACAGACATAGAGACAAGATGATGGAAAACTGCCCAGAGGGTCACAGGAGCTTTTCCAGAATGTTCTGCTAGAGCAGAAATGCGAGGGGGGGGGAGGGAAGTGCTGCACTCCACATAAGGCATCCATACACTAGGGGATCCAAGTCAGTAGTTCACTGCGGTGGGAAAATTGTAATGACATGGAATGAGATAGTAAAGGGCAGCCAGAAAAAGACCAAGTCATTAAACGATATAAATTCCACATTATGGTTTTTTACTGTATTACTCTTTCCTAATGAGAGACCCTAAAACAAGTTTTTGTGCTAAGATAAAAGTTACAAAGACATGATAAAGTTTTAGAGGCAATAATGAAAATACATTTAGGACAGCTGTAAGTGTACCATGGATTCTAAATAAGCCAGACATAGAAAATAAAATGTTCAGCCACTTATGTGTTAACCATATAAGATTTTCTTTATTCCCGTCACGTCCGCGCTCACCCCAATGATACTCAGTCCTTTAAGGTAGTCCTGATGAGGCTGGGCTTGAGGAACACATCCAGCCAGCACTACTTTCTTGTTCTCCTCTTGAGCTTTTCTAAAAGATTAAAGAGAAAACAGTGTGAATTCTTTTACTCACAAATATACCCTTGGAAACTGTTGTTAGTGCACAGAAGCTCTCCAAATAATAAGACCCATCTAACACAAAGCAACTACTTAAAGAAAGCATATTGTGATAAGACTTCTGTACTAAGTCTACTTATCAGACCATACAACAGCAGTCCAATCTGATAATGTAGTTCATTATCATCATTACAAAATAAAAAAAAAAAATCACTTATAAATGATTCTCAAAATTCACTTATACATGAATGACTCAAGGTTATGAGTCATTCTTAAAAACCACATTTTCCAGATAGATAAGTTAACCCCTCCAAATACATTATTTTGATTATTCATGAAAATATGCTTTAAAATTCATATATTCTTTCCTTGATTTTTTGCACAAAATAAAAGTAAAATAAAGCTTAAGAAAATTCAGACAGGAGAGAAGAGTACATAGAAGCTACGATACCTAACATCCTGGGAGCCCCACAATGACCTAGTCCTGCTCCCCAGAAAATATTTACGGTTACCGATTGCTTAGGCTTACCTCCAAACTCCAGAATGCCTCACATTTGCAAGCATACATATGCAAACAAACTCATGTTTACATATATATATATATAAAATCATATATATATATGTGTGTGTGTGTGTGTATATATATATATATATATATACAATTATCAAAACCTACATGTGAAGCCTATGCTTATTTGTGTAGCTATTTGCCTAGCATAAATTTTAAGAAGTAGAAATGCTGGTTCAAACGTATACATTACCTAGTTATTTTATCTTTTTTTATCTAGTTGTTTCATTAAGTGTTTATTTACTCAAGAGAAAGCTGGCAATGTATCTTTTATGTGGACGTTATTCATTCATTCAGGCATGTATGTATACGGCAAACATACATGTTGCGCTTAAAAGACAGCAGTGAACAAAGCAGAACTCATATGTTTTCCTAGGAACTGTTAATATCCCCATTTTGGATATATTCATTTTTGAATTAAATTTTTAATTCTTCAATTCTTTTTTCGTTGTGTGGCACTGCATTTTGTGCACCAAATTTGGTCCCTATCCCACCTAGCAACCTCTAGGTTTCTAAAACCAAATGAGAAAGCTGCAGTAATTAGCAGCCCCCTTTCTAGACATGGGACTTTAGACTATACTGCTATGAAGTGAAAAGTCTCTACACTTTGCACATGTTTTGTCAACTTTTTCAAGATACAAATTCAAAACTAAAAACTAACAACAAATTGGGATTGCCAGGACAGGCTCTCTGAGATAAACAGCTACATCAGAATCTTCTGGGAAGTCTGCAGAGAAGGAACAAAGGAAAGAACAGGCAGAGCACAAAACACGATGTTAACAGCAACTGTGCTTTCATTTTGGTAACTCCTTGAAGCACTTAGATATAATTTTTCCACTTAGGATCCTGAACAACAGGATTTGTTTAAAAACAACAAATTTTTAAAAATCTGATTGTAGTAGATTGCATAACAACATCCAAGAGAATTACTACCTGGCCCTGCCCCCCTTGGTTTTTCTTTTTTTATTGGTACCGAGCAACGTCACTGCACATAAATACCTTTCTTGCAATAAATGTAAAATAACTTACCGAACCCTCCCCCGCCAAAAAAATCTTTCCATTTTCATTAGCGATCTACACAAAGACACTGACATCTGGTTTCTTCATGAACTTTAGTCGTAACACCTGGAATCACTGCCCAGTATCCAAGAGAGACTCCGAGATCACTAACAGTGATCAAATCCAAATTAAAAAGCCTGCTTTTAAAGCCTGCTTCCTATAATGCAATTCAATTACTTATGAAGCACATCTAAGACATTATGGTGAGTAGTTAAGGGAACATAACAATGAAGAAGTCAAGCACTTTCTGCTCACCAAGTCTACAGTGTATAACATCTGAGATGTCGGAACAAACAACACAGCATCAAGTTAAGACGACAGAGAAATGTACAACTAATATCATAAAGGGAAAAAGAACTGCAGACAAAAACACACAGGAAAAAGTTCCACAAAGAAATCTGGGAGGGCTTTAGTGGCAGATAGGCACAGGAGAGGATGAAATGCAGGCAGAGAAAGCTCTAGGCCCAGGCGTCCTCAAACTTTTTGAACAGGGGGTGTCAATTCACTGTCCCCCAGACTGTTGGAGGGCCGGACTATAGTTTAAAAAAGAAAACTATGAACAAATTCCTATGCACACTACATATACCTTATTTTGAAATTTAAAAAAAAAAAAAAAAAAACTGGAACAAATACAATCACACTGCCTCATGTGACCTGCGGGCCGCAGTTTGAGGACCCCTGCTCTAGGCATTTGTTACATGAAGACATGTAGACAGACAAGGGGGAAAGGATTTCACTCCAGAAAGCACTTCTACACATGGGAAAGCCACGAGCCTTACATTGTGGAAGGAGCCTTAAGGAAGAGGCTGGAGAATCTCTAATTTAGTAAGCAATGGGGAAGTCTCTTCAGTTGGGGTGGCAGAGTGAGCACTGGGTGAAACCAAACCTTGAGAATGTGACACTGGAAGCATAAGGCAAAATGAAATGCAAGGGGGAAAGAAGCCAGGAAGTGGAGAAATTAAATTAATACACTACACAAAAGAATGTGAGGAAATAATTTAGCATTTTGTGTTTCCATTCTATCATTCATTCACGTGCTACATGGCAGATGCAAGGAAAAACAAAGATAAAAAGATAGTCATTAATCTCAAGTTTGAGCTCACAGTTGAGAGCAGGAAGGGAGAAATGGTCTTTAGCAGTCAGGTTTTCAAAGCAAGGGAAGAACAGAGGTCTGGACATAGGTAGCAAGGAGAGCTGAGAGCAGCCCTGCAGGCCAGTCAGCACACACCTCTTTCAAGAGACCCAGGATACCACGGTTGGGAAGAAGAGGCAGGCAGCTTTCCCTGAACGCAGGGCTGCACCCCTCTGAGGGAGTAGGCCAGTGGCACTGGGAAAGCCGAGCAGCTGAGACAACAATGTGGACTGTTACTGTGTATTCATCCACTTCATGGAGCAAGGGTCTGTGACAGATTTTGTTTGAAGAAAAAAAAAAAAGTATGGCTTTAAGGGGAGAAAAGTGAAATCTGCAAGAATATAGGCTTCTGTGAAGAGGCTAAAAGGTTTAAGGAAAGTTGATTCTTTATAGAAAGGATGATTCAATGAGACATACAAAAAGGTTACAAGAGCAAAGTTATGGGCAAGGGGAAAATGATAGGAAGAACTCAAAGGAAGTATCAGCAAAAATCAGAAAATTGTGACTATGGGGCTTGCACCCCAGGTAGAGGATGAGAAGCATGGTTAAAATACTAAAAACACCAGGTTTAACTAATCTCATGGTCCCCTTTTGTAGACAAGGGGATGATTCCTTAGGCTTATATGGCAGAGGCTTTGCACTGAATCCTACCTGACTGGCTCCTAAAGGTCATCCTCCCTGCAGAAAACTGGCGTTTTGCCAGATTGGGTGGGGGAGGGGGAGCAGTCCCTGTAATCCTGAGGGGCTGGCTGCTGGTGGCTATGATCTCATGTGCCTCCATGATCAACTGTACTGGTTAGACCTGTTACTATGAGTCTGGGGCAAGGACCCATTTAACTCTATGGTAAACCTACAAAATCAAGCTCACCAACCTGAAAAACTGAACATTTCATACCCAGAAAATGATTGACAACATCTAGTTCTATCACCTGGAAAGCCAGCTTGCTTCTATAACATATGTTATAGAAGCATTCTTCCATTTTTCTAAAAGTGAAACTGTTAATACTTCAAGATAATTAAGCATCTGGCTTCTAAGACTAGTGGCTGAAGAGCTGTATCTGCAGTACTGAAGGGCATGGGTTTGTTCTTTGACTGAAAAGAACAGTTGAGCAAGTTAATGGCAAATCAGTCAATATCAATCCATCCTTCCAGTTCTTCCCCAAACAATTGGAACTACCCTTATCAATTTGTTCTCTCACCCTCAATCCATTAGCAAATCCTGCCAACTATACCTTGGAAATGCATCCAGTTTCCTACTATTTTTCACCCTCTCCACTCCTACCACCCTGTCTGAGCCATAACACGTCTCCCGTGCTGCCCTCCACCTTTCCTGCCCTAGAGTTTACTCTCAACACAGCAGGCCAAGTGACCTTTCTCAACCAGAAGCCAGAACACAGTACCACTTTCCTCAAAACCTTCCTTCCCATGGAGAAATGTCAGTTCTCATACTTTTTCCTTTAATAATTTGTATACCTCAGCAACCCCCAAAAAATTTGTGGAACTTTTCCTAAATATAAGTCACTACAAGGCTTCATTTTCTTTTCTTTATTTTTATTTATTTATTTTTTTTTTTTTGAGACTGAGTCTCGCTATGTTGCCCGGGTTGAGTGCTGTGGCATCACAGCTCACAGTAACCTCAAACTCTTGGACTTAAGCAATTCTCTTGACCCAACCTCCCAAGTAGCTGGGACTACAGGCACCTGCCACAACGCCCAGCTATATATATATATATTTTTTTTTTTTTTTGGTTGCAGTTGTCATTGTTGTTCGGCTAGCCCAGGCTGGGTTCGAACCCACCAGCCTCAGTGCATGTGGCCAGTGCCGTAGCCACTGTGCTACGGGCGCAGAGCCAAGGCTTCATCTTCTTAGGTCTCTATCTATGCATACATATCTGTACTGAGTGTGAGATTCTTTTCATTGTCTATACACATATTAACACTTTTACTGTGTACTTCTTACATTTTGAAGAAGGCTGAAGATGGAAATGCATAAATATAAGTAGGTTTCATAAAAGTACTGAGTACATTGGACACTTTATCCTCCATTCTTGAGACACTTTACTCAGGAGAATATGTTCCAGATCCCTCCGTGTAAACATAAAAGAGGTAAAGGTCCATCTTTTTTAAGGCTGCATAGTATTCCATGGTATACATATACCACAATTCATTAATCTATTCATGGGTCATTGGTGCTCACCTTCTTTAATCATCAGAAAAATGCAAATCAAAACTACTTTGAGATACCATCTAACTCCAGTAAGAGTAGCTCACATCACAAAATCCCAAAACTACAGATGTTGCCATGGATGTGGAGAAAAGGGAACACTTCTGCACTGCTAGTGGGAATGCAAGCTAATACCGTATATACTCGAGTATAAGCCGAGTTTTTTCGGCACAAAATTTGTGCCGAAAAACCCTAACTCGGCACAAATTTTGTGCCAAAAAAATTCGGCTTATACTCGAGTATATATGGTACGTTCCTTTTGGAAAGAAGTTTATAGAACATTCAGGGATCTAACGATTGACCTGCCGTTGGATCCTGCAATTCCTCTACTAGGAATATATCCAAAAGACCAAAAATCACTTTGCAAAAAAGGTATTTGCCCCAGATTATTCATTGCACTCAATTCGTAACAGCCAAGTCATGGAAGAAGCCCAAGTGCCCAACTTCCCAAGGGTTCTTGCAAAATGCCCCTCACGCACCACATTAGGCCTTGATACCTGCCATTTCCTCCGCTGATACATTCTTTACCCAGATGTCCACTTGGCTCACTTCCTCCCATCTGCTGGGCTTTGCTCACACATCACTTGCCTACCTTTCCTAAAACGGTTAGACCACACAGGAGCACCAAAGTTTGCTTCCCTGCTGTATTTGTTTTTCATACTACCTTTCTCCTGCTCCTCTACTACATAATTTTCTTACTTGACTTTAATAGTCTGACTCCAACCTCCTTTGCTCCCCCCCACTGTGTGAATTTCATAAAGATGGGGATTTTTGTGTGTTTTGGCTCACAGGGTATTACCAGACTTAGAACATGCCTGGCACATGGTAGTGTCAAAAAGGAAGGAGGAGGGAAATAAAAGTCCAACCATAAGGAGTTGCAGAAGCAGGGTAGTGAAATGTTGAAGAGCACAGACTCTCCATAGACCGCTGGGGTTCCAAGACTGACTTTGCTACCTGCTGTGTAACCACAGGGGAATTACTTAACCTCTCTCTGTTTCAATGTCTTCATTTGCAAAAGAAGTTCCTACCTCATGAGGTTGTGAGGGTTAAATGTTATCATTTCAATATATGAAAAGCACTTTTGAAAGTGCTGATATTGTAAGTACTTCATAAGCATTCACTGTTATTTAAGTAGGGCACCAGCCACATACACCGAGGCTGGTAGGTTTGAACCCAGCCAGGGCCTGCCAAACAACAATGACAACTACAACAACAACAAAAGAAAATAGGCAGGCATTATGGTGGGCCCCTGTAGTCCCAGCTTCTTGGGAGGCTGAGGGAAGAGAATCGCTTAAGCCCAAGAGTTTGAGGTTGCTGTGAGCTGTGATTCCATAGCACTCTAACAAGGGTGACATAGTGAGATTCTGTCTCCAAAAAAAAAAGAAAAAAGAAAAGAAAGCAGCAAGTTATATATAGAACAGGATGTAAATTATGTCCCATTTTTATAAAGAAAGTATCAAGAAGATATATGCATAGAATAAATTGTGAAAGGAAATGCTCCAAATTGTAAATAACTACCTTTGTTGGATAAGACATTAAGAAAATAAAGAAGAAAAGTCAAATAGTGTTCTTAAATGCTTGACATAAAACAGAAAAAGAGAACCAGAAACTGTGGTAAGGCACCCTGACAAGTTCATCTCAGCCCAGTCTGAGAAGACATGTGTGTCTTATACACTATCCCTGTCTACCTTCCTAATCTGCATTAGGTAACTTCAAAGAGCTCCCCAGCATTAATAGAGCTCTCTTGAGTAGGAAGATAGCCCAATTGAAAAGATGTTATCCAAATGGTTAGTATTTTCTATAATAACCCTTATAAGGATAATGTATTTCTGCTTTACTTCCTCAGAAGCTGGGAGTTCAATACTTCAAAATGTCCTATTTAATCACAGAATATCATATATTCTTATTATTATATTAAACTCTACCTCCATGTAGTTTCTATTTGTTTATTCTAATTTGCCTTCTTTAGTCTCAAAAAGCTTTATTCCCTACACTGAGTTATATCCCAAATCATTTTTGACCCCCCAAAAGGAACCATTTCTTTTATAATAACTATAATTTTTTTATTAAGTCTTTTGTACAAAGGAACCATTTTAAAGGAAATGTTTCTAAAACACAAAGTGTGCTTACGTTTCTTATTAGAGAGAACATAGCAAATCTAATTGAACCTGTACCTGATTGCCTTAGACTGTGAATATAAAATTTCACATCTATAGGAGACATCCAGAACTTTCCAACCCTGTCATCTCATTATATAAAAGAGGAAACTGAGGATCAGAAAGATTAAATGGCTTGCCTGAGGTCACCATAAAGACAGACTCAGGACTGGAAGTCATCCATCACTGCCCTGGCTTCAATATAATAATGCCCTAAGCTAAGGATTACTAAGATTCATAAGGCTACGTGGCCCCATAATAAATAATCTCAGTAAGCCATATATATTGATTATTCTCTTTCTTTTGCAGGTGTCAGCTATTACTTCTCGATACATCAGTTTCTCACCTGCCTACTCAACTTCTACCTGCTAAGCAATGAATCTACAAAAAATTCTGGAGTAAATGATGAAAATCAACAACTTTGTTTTACATATGTTTTTGCAAATTCACTAATAAAATATTTATTTTATGCCTGTTATGTATACGATATAGGCTTAGAGGCCTCTCATGCCAAGAGGAATTTGTGCTGCAAAGAATACACAGGAAGCTGAAAAAGAACCTCTCCCAAAATGAAAGATGTAAATGAATTGGAAAGACAAATGAACACTTTAAGTAAATGTTTAGTATATGTACATTAACAAGTAAAAATAAGTTCACAGAACAGTGGCCACTAGAGATTTTATGAAGGCACTCACCAATTAAAAAAAAAAAACCAATGTACACCAAATACATACAATCGTATATAAATCATATACACATGGTAGTATAGTAACATATTACATACATTATAAAACAGACCTTAAAATTAGTATTTTTTAAAATAAAATACTGCAAAAGAAAAGTAGTGTTCTGAGTCCACATAGACAAAGTCCTTACAGGCCCAAATAGAGGATTAACAACCTTCCTAAAATCTAGTGTAATATAATCAATCGCTAGAAACTTCTTTCCTCTTAGAAGGGAACCAGAATATGCTACCCAAAAATATGCACAATCACGTATTACTTTGAGCTGAAGACATTTAAAAAACCATGGGGGACATAGGGGAAAAAAGCTCTCTGCCCTTCTTCATTTAGCTAAAAGCAAGACATAAATTTCCACTTTATGGAAAGGTGTCTCCCTCTCCAGTACTGGGAAGAGAACCACCCTGGAGACAACTCCCATCAACTAAGAACACTTTAATTTGCATTAAAAGCTTACAAAGGACATTTATTCCATGACTATTCCAGTCACTTTCCCACAATTTAGCCCTCTCAAAATGCCCCACGCCCTTTTTCCTTTGTCTAACCTTTTTTTCAATCTCTATTAAGCTATCCCCTCTGTTAAGATGGTGTGTAAGCCTCAAATTCCAGTTCTCTCCTTGAGTTCCATGTCTTTGTGGAATCCCATATATCCATATGTAATTATGCTGTGTTTTTTTCTCTTATTGGTCTGTCTTTTGGTCAGTTTGATTGACGGGCCCCAGCTACTGAACCTAAAATGGTAACAGGAGAACTTTTTTTCCTCCCCTATGTTATTAACCTTAAAATTCCATGTGATATTTATATAACTTCAAGAACCAGGGCAAAGTCTGAGGAGTGAGGCTTATCAAAGTCAGACTACTATATATATAATACCTTGGTGCATCAAAGCCACGTTGCATAGCACCTAGCATTTGAATCAATTATTTCCTTCTTATTTAGCAAGCTGAAGTAAAGCACTCCTTTTCTTAAAAAGATGAACATGAACAAATAACTCAAAGTATATGACATGTACTGTGTATTCCTATTATGAAGAATGTCCCCATAAAATGAAGAAAGCAAATTAATTCATCTCCCCTAAGACCAATATCCAGATCCTATCCCAACAACACTATAAAATGTAATATCCTTAAAAAGAGACGGGGAGAAGAGGAGGAAAACAAAAGAAGGAAACTCATGAGCACATCACTATTTAGAAGAAACTAAAGCTTAACAGAATCATATAAAAAGGGACTATGGATTCAGCCACATTAGCTCTGGAAAAAACATGTTCTGAGGGCCTCTTCTAGGTTCAATGTTGCCGCCCCTGAGGAATAGCTACAATAGTAAAAAGGCTAAGAAATAAAATAAAAATATATATACATAAAAATGATACACAGAACTACAATACGTAGGAAATTTTCTCTAATCAACTAATAGTTATTAAGTAATCACTGTTTAGCAGATATAAAATATCTGGAGGCAAGTATTATATATGCTAAAGATGAAGAAAAAAGATTTGGGTTAATTATGTAACCCCAATAATGATCCATTTGACTTTACCTGCAAAAACAAAGAATGTGATTCTTGGGATGGTTTTTCAATTATTAGGGCTAGCTGACATTTGTGGTTAATTTAAAAGCCCCATTTCTCTCTGGAGATTTTTCTCTGAATCCTACTGAAATTAATCCATTAAGTTCCTTAAATAACTGTATATGTGCTAACGCACAGAAGTGAGCACACCCATACCTGTATCCACAGACACGCGCATGCAAACGCTGCAGAGAGAGACAGAAAACCAAGTCACCACAGGGCCCCAAACCACACCTATCATTTTAATCTCGGACGAATAATCAAGAGCCTACATCTTATTTGTGTTTTTACAAATAAAGAGAATGCAACTATTATAGTCACATAAATAATACAAAAAAAATCTTAATTTGAAGCTAAAAACAAAAGTAATGGGACCTGAATGAAAGAGAAGAATTATTATAGAAAAACTGCTATGGAGGAACAAGTTGTAACTGGAACCAGGGTAGCTCCTGGGGTCATTGCCATATGTAAAATACAAAAAATAGATAAGTGTATGTTCTATTTTCTAAATCTTTCTAAAAAGTAAAGCCAATTTGGCTCGGCGCCTATAGCTCAGCAGCTAGGGCACCAGCCACATACATCAGATCTGGCGGGTTCAAAACCAGCCCAGGCCTGCCAAACAACAATAACAACTACAACCAAAAAATAGCCGGGTGTTGTGGTGGGCACCTGTAGTCCCAGCTACCCTGAAGGCTGAGGAAAGAGAATCGCTTAAGCTCAAGAGTTTGAGGTTGCTGTGAGCTGTGACACCACAGCACTCCACCTAGGGTGACGTCGTGAGACTCTGTCTCAAAAAAAAAAAAGTAAAGCCAATTTATGTAGTTTTATCTCAGCAGAAGTCCTTATCTTTGTTTCTTCCCAAAATTCCACAGAAAAAGACAAAAATTATATACATAAGTTAAAGTAAATCCATGCACCAATGGAAAACTAGGAAAAGGAACAAGGATGATGAATAATGTAAGTAAAAGTTTTAAAAAGTGACATTTCCGAAGAAAATCCGTAAATTAAAAGGTGAAAGAAGCGAGAAAGCAGGCCTCTCTAATTAAGGATGGAAAGATAATAATTTCAGTCCCCACGTCCTCATAGCAGCTGACTTTCAGAGTCATCCACAGGTTGAGACTACATGTACAACTTTAAATACAAAGTCAAAGTTCTTATTAATGGGCCTATAAGCATTAGCATTGCCACAAGGCAAGCAGAACACCACCACCAGATTACTCAAAGGCACCACAGGGCCCCAAAGCACACCTAAAACACCTGTTGCCAACTCTCCTATCCCCTAAGGAAGCAAATCCTCAGCGAATCATGAATATGTGACCAGAAAAATCCAGACTACGGAAAGGCCACAGGTCAAAAGGCAAATTATAAAGAAAAGAAAAAGAAAGAAATGCAGGGGAACCTATAGATTAAGAGATTTAAAATATATATTGGGGGGGGGGGGGGTTGAACAAGATTTGACTTTACTGTCTAAGGACAAATAAGGAGAAAAAAACAATAGAAAACAGAAAGAAGTGATTTTCATAAATGTCAGGATAATGATTACTGATTGAAGTAGAAAAGAGCTGTGACTTCAAGAGGAACAAACATAAAAGGGTTTCCAGAGTGGCTGGCAATGTCCTATTTCTTGAACGAAGTGGTAGTCATGAGGATATTTGGCTTAAAATGATTTGCTAACTTATAAACTTTCGTGTGATTTTTTAAATTTTTATTGAATTTCATAATAAAAGGACTAAAATTAAAATAAATATTTGAATAAAACAAAAACCCTAACACTATATAACCTGAGAATTCCCAGAAAAGAAAAAGAGGAAGAGAAATAAAAACGGTGGTGACCATCTCTAAAGTCTTTTGAACCTTCTTATGTACCTCAGAACCCACATGAAAGTGGTTTTACCCCATGCTACATAAAAGGGATGTCACAGTTAGCAGGAATAACACTGATACATTCTGCAAAAGCACAAGTATTTGGTCCTCTGACCACTCTTATCTGAGGTTACTAGGATGACATTAAGAAGACCAAATAATTCAAAATTATTATTAAAGAGACTTCAAAGAGACCACAACCAAAGAACCTGTTTGTTTTCTGTATTTTGTGGTAATTAATTAAAACCTGAAGACTCTTAGGTCTCTTATACAAAGGTGCAGAGAACACCCCTCTGTCTGTTCTCTTCCTTACCATGCCTGGGCAACTTCACCAGTTGTCTTTCTGACAGCACAACTGAAAGCTTCAGAAGACACAGTGAGGTACTTCAAGAAGGGAAATCCTACGGTTATCATGTGGAGGCCTCAATTCGGATCCTGGCTCGACCATGAAGTGAGAGGAACACAAAAATCCTCTGAGTCTGAATTTTCTCATATTTTAAATTAAAACAGTTAAGCAAAATGTAACCTGAGGGCTTATTCCAGCACTAAAAATCTATGATCGTGATGGCAAAAATCTTAGCACTGGCCACCAAAATCCATTAAGATTAAGAAGAAATACCACAGTAGTAAATGACATCATTACAATGTTTTCTTTTCCAAATAGTAAAGGTTTTGTTTTTAATTAGAAAAAGTTAAATTTCTTTGAAATCCCCCCCATCTGCAATTTGTGTTTTTTTATACCCAGCTGATACAACAGATACTGTCTTTAGCAAATCTGAACACTAGCAAACGGAAACATTAGAACAAAATTCATTTTAACTTCTTAAATTCTGGTTTATTCTACCAACTTTCATTTTAATCCATTTCTAAAATTGATAAGAGAAAGAGTCAGTGGTTTTTAAAGTGAGAATAAACTATTTGAAAACAGGCAATATCATCACCTTCCCTTCTTCCACGCTCAGTTTGTAATGTATAAATTTCAACCCCACATATCAAAATCCACATCCATAGCCAACTCACCCCACCAAGCCTCTTACCAGAGTGATTTTCAGCCAGTGTGCGTGAGAGAATCTTAGGTGTGCCACAAAAATTTGTAAAGATCATTAATTAAATTATTTTCGAAAGTTCAAAGCACAGTAAGTATATTCTTTTTTTATTCTTTTTTCTATCAACATGATTTAAGTGTGCCATGGAAGTTTAACTATAGGTTCAAGTGTGCTGTGAGCCAAAAAAGGTTGAAAAACACTGCTCTAACACAAGAAGAAAAAAAAAAAAAAAAAATGAGAAATGAATGTCTTTGTAAGAAGAAAGACAAGTTTAAGGGTCATTCTGTGCATCTTTTCTAGATCAGCAGTCCACAACCTTTTTGGCACCAGGGACCCTGTTTCACAGAAGACAGTTTCTCACAGATGGGTGGGTGGGGTGGGGGGAATGGGACAGGAGGCAAAGTTCAGGTGGTGACACTGTGTGGCCTGGTTCCTAACAGGCCATTGACCAGTACAGCCTGCAGCCCAGGGATAGAGAACTGCAGTTCTAGAGAACAACAAAAATTATGACCAGCACAATAGGATTTCTCTTTTCATAAGGTTTCAGGCTTTTTCAGAACAATTTTCACATGCATCATAAATTGCCTCATGAGAGAGAAATTATTCCATCACAAATGTGGAAAAGGAGGAGGCGAAGGTGGGAGGATCTCTTGAGTTCAGGAGTTTGAGACCAGCTTGAGCAACATATAAAAATTAAACAACAACAAAACAAACTAGCCAGGCATGGTGGTGCACACCTGTAGTCCTAGATACTGGGGAAGAGAAGGCAGGAAGAATGCTCCAGCTCAAGTGTTCAAGGTTTCATGAGCTATGATTGATTGCACCCAGCACCCAGTCCAGCAGACAGAGCAAGACCCTGCCTCCAAAGAAATAATTTTTTTTAAATAATGAAAATGTGGTTCAGAGAAATGAATTAGCAAATGCAATATAAGCATAAGGTATGAATTAACATTGGTCTTTTCTACTTAAAGCAAAAAGGGCACTCTGTGGCATGGGGCACCTGACGAGGGGTGGGCCTTCACTTTAAACCAGAACACAAAGAACGCTTCATCTGGGCTTCAGCGTAACAGCGGTGTAGTTATTAGCGGTTCCCAGGATGGGACAGGTCACAGGGCAAGGGACGGTGCTCCTCACCTCTGGAGTCCTAAATAAGCACACCGGACTAAGTGAAACCATCCTCGCTTGTTCTCTGCTGTGCCAGTTGCAAAATCAGAGAAAGAGAGACGGGAGAAGGCAAAACCACGGGGTTTCTAGATTTCAAACTCCCACATTCACACAGAGAGAGGTTCATCTACAGCCCGTGACTCAACTCTTCCTGCTTAAATAAAATATAATTAGGCATATATTGCTAAGCACCAATGCCAAAAGTTAAACGAACACTACATTTCTAAAGTATTATTTTAAGAATAAAACATTTTATATTATTGTAATATGTCCTCCCTCAATGAAGGGCCCCTGCAGATGATCTTATTTCACTGAGAAAACAAAAACAATGAAAAGGGAACTGCTGTTTCTAGAGTATCTGTCAAAATACCTGTTCTTCATTAACATACTTGTTTCCCTACCTATTAAATAGATTAACTGTCCTCCTTCCACGTACATCTAACGTCTCTGCCTGTGTGCTCCGTCCCAGCCCTTCTTGTGTACTGCTTCTGCGATTACCCTCTTTCCTTCTACTAAGCACTTTTTCCTCTATAATGGATCAGACCCAACAGCATCCAAATATGCAGTTAACAGCCCACCTTAAAAATACAAAATACAAACTCTTCCTGGATTCCACTCCCTGCCCTGCCTAGCTCTACCTCCATTTTGCTTTCCTTTATAGCAAACTTCCTCTAAAATGCAATCTGTACTCTGTCTCACTTCCTTGCCTTTCATTCTGTTTAAAACCCACTCAAATCAGTCTTGTATCCCCACCTCTACACTAAAACTGCTCATCAAGAACCACCACCAGTTCCCTCTTGACAAACCCAATAGATCAATTCTCAGTCTTCATCTAACTCTATCTCACAGCAGCACTTACACAGCTGATCACCCCTCCTGGAAATACACCCTTCACTAAATCACTCTCCTGGCTTCTCCCACCTCTTCTGAAGGGCTCTGTAGCCTCCTCTGCTGGCTCCTCATCAGTGGTAATCTCCTCTGTCTACTCTCATTCCCTAGGTGATCATCAGCCCCAAGGCATTATATACCATTTACAGGATGTCAATTCCCAGATTTATATCCTCAGCTCCAATCTCATTTATATGGTACTATCAACCCCGCTACCAACTAAGCATATCAAATTAAGCATAATCCAAACACAACTCTGGATTTCCCATTCCCACACCCACAAGAACCCACACAAAACAAATAGAAAAACACTTCCTCTGCTCTTTCCATTCCAGATAAATGGTACCCAATGCTCAACATGCACCCAATACTCACCTCCTCCCCCACCAAAACAAAACAAAACTGAGTTAGTCTTAATTGCTCTTTTTCTCATATTCCACATTCAATCTACCAGCAAAGGATACTGACTCAACCTTCAAAACAGACTTCAAATCCAAGCCCTTCTTCTCATCTCCCTCACTGTCCCCAGTCTTCCCTTGGTTGTACTTTGTGTACCAGCAGGATAATTAAAATTTCACCCCCGGGATCTGCATTAAGTTTTGCTCTCTAACAGCATCAACTCTGTTCAAATCCCACTCCGTTTCAAAAAGCTTTCCCCGACTATATTACATAAAATAGGCCTCCTCTGACCCAATTACTCCCATTAGTTTATGCCTACCCAATGTTTTTATCATCGAGCCTATCTGAAACTAAAATAGTGGGGTTTTTTTGTTTTTGGGGGGGTTGTTGTTTGGGGGGGTTGTTTTTGTTGTTTTTTTAAGAGACAGGGGCTTGCTCTGCCACTTAGGCTAGAATGCAGCTCAATCATAGCTCACTCTGGCCTCAAGCACCTGGGCTCAAATGTCTATCCTGCCTCAGCCTCTCAAGTAGCTGGGGCTTAAAGGCATGCACCACCACACATACCCAGTTAATTTTCTTTTATTCTTTCTAAAGAAGGGAGTCTTTTCACAAGCTGGTCTTAAACTCCTAGCCTCAAACAACCCTCCCACGTCCCTGGAATTACAAACATGAGCCACCGTGCCTTGTCTAAAATACTGCTTTTATTTTTAAACTATGTATTTCCTTTTTCCTCTAAGTAAGGCTGAGAAACTTTCTTAGTCATTACCATACTCACATAGCTAGAACATTGTTTAGTTTACCACAGGCACCAAATAACTATTTATCAAATGCCTAAAATTACATGAAATCCTTTTTACATTCAAATGTTGCATCATATGATTATGTACCAGCCGTCTCTCACATTCTCATTCCTCTTCTCACCTAAGTTTAAAAACAAAACTAAAATTATGAATGAAATCTTAGTATAAATCTACACCACAAATAATAAAATACCTGCAGCAAAATGGTAAATCCTATTATAGCTTCAATTTTTTCCCAATGTTATTCCATTGTTTCTATTAATACTTCTGTTCATTACAAAAGCAGTACACATAACCCACACAGGAAAGTGTTAGAAAATACTAACCAGGAATGATAAGAATATTTTTAAAATACTTAAAGAATATCTATGTTATCAAACACGCAAAAGATTAAGGGTTGGTAAGAGCATGGAGGAAAAGGAACCCTTGTACACTACTGGTAAGAGCAGAGACTTATGCAGCCATTATGGAAAACAGTATGGAGGTTCCTAAAGAAATAAAAAATGGAACTACCATATGACCCAGCAATCCATCTTCTGAGTATATTGCCAAAGGAGATGAAATCACCACCTTACAAAGATACTTAAAGTCCCAAGTTCATTGCAGCATTATTCACAAGTGCCAAGATATGAAAATAATCTAAGTGTCCATCAAGAGACAAATGGATACATATGATGGAATATTACCCTGCCTTAGTTAAGAAGGAGATCCTTCATTCACAGGAACAGGGATGGTCGTGGAGGACATTACAGTAAGTGAAATAAGCCAGATACAGAAATAAAAATATTGCATGCTCCCACTAGTATGTGGAATATTTTTAAAAGGTCAAACATAACACACAGAGTAAAGACTAAAATAGTTGTTGGGTAGGGGGAGGATTGGGGAGACATCGAAGGATACAAAGTAGCAAGTATGTAGAGAAAAAGCTTAAAGATTCAACATGAAGACTACAGTTACTAACAGCTTATTGTGTTCAGGATTCTTGCTAAATCAGTAGATTTACTAATGGATTTACCATGGAGCAGAGGGGAGTGAAAAATGGGTAACTATGAGACAAATGACAGATAAATAGATCATAACCATTTGAGTATACTCCATGTGAATTATATTCACATTGTATACCTTAAACATATACAATAAAAATTTTTTTAAAAAGACGATTAAATCATAAAATAAAAACAATTTAACATTCATAACATGATACAGATGATTTTCTCATATGTATCACCCAATTTTCATGTTACTATATTATTCACATGTACAGGGATTATATTCTTATAAACTCACATGTATATCAAAGTGTTTTATTTTAGTGAACAAATATAAGACATAAATTTTTAAGTTAAAGTACTAAACCGGAAAACATTTAGTTAACATTCCAGGAATAAAGAAGCAGGAAACATCTGTCAACTTTCACTTCAAAATAAAAAGCAAAGCTCTCACCCACACCAGGTGAGTGGCTGGTGAAACAAGAATAGGCAAAACCACTGATATTAACAAAAGCATTAACTTTAGGACAACACCAATTATAAGAAAAATTTCATATACAAAAATTAAAGCTAAGAGACTAGCATAGCTACTTGAGTTATGTTTCTGTCTTCTGGATAAACTAAACATTACCAGAAACTATTTTTTATCATAATACTTTTAAAATATTTATTTCTTCCCTATAAGTTATGGTGATTTACCCTTTAGGTTAACGTGATGATAAAAATGAACATTTTTTTTATTTCTTAAGTATAAATCTATTTTGATAAAAGAACATTAATTTTAAAAAAGAATCCTGGAAAATCATTTTCCTTGCATTAGCATTTGTGATTTTTTTTTTTTGTAAAGAAAGGATGATTTTGTTATAAGTTCAAATATGATTAAAATTAGCACCACTGATATATTTTTTAAAAGCCTGCTAAAACAGACGATAGGTACATTTCTTACAATTTGGGTTTTACACAAACCAAACCAAGTATGTGACTGTAATTTCTCATACACACTTATCTTCTATTAATTTATGATAAGGTATTTATTTATAAAGCTCTTGAAGATGTGAACATGTCTGAATTTTCTATTATTACTCTCTTTAAGTTAGATTTGTTTCATTTTTAGCAAGAAGAAAAAGGAAAATTAAAACACTTAAGTCAAACTCATTGATAAAAATCTTAATTATCACTATACATTCAATGAAGTCTACTTTACCAAGAGTTTCTTTATAAAATTGCTTACCACACCCTTTTCCTGAGTTACCTGGAAGATCTGTTGGTTTGCCCTGCAAGTATTCTCCATCTCCATGAATATACTGGCTAATGCCCTACTCAAGTAGCAAGTATATCAATCTAATACAATGTCTAAATTTTTAGAGAATAAGTCTGAGAAGCCAAGAAGGGTTCACAGCATGTGACACTCATCCTAGGATGTAGTGTCTTTTTAAAGAATCTGAAATACTAGTATTATTTAAAGAGAAAGCATATAAAAATACCAGTGGAGATACAAAAATAGGAACTCACTTCTGAACCATTAGAAGCCCTCTCTTTACTGGCTGTCATCATGAGGGCATATAGTATCTGCAACTATTGCTACTGTAGCAACATCACCACCTGGAAGG
This sequence comes from Loris lydekkerianus, assembly GCA_963574355.1. Lineage (NCBI taxonomy): Eukaryota > Metazoa > Chordata > Mammalia > Primates > Lorisidae > Loris > Loris lydekkerianus. The sequence goes on from CAUYPK010041964.1 coordinate 24,480, forward strand.
AAGGTATGACAAAGAATGGAGAAACCAAAAAGTGGGAGGCTCTTGCACCAGAGACATCATAAGCCACGGAATTGAAAGAATCAACCTAGAAACCACCAATTTCCAGACTTCTTGTTATAGGAGATGATGAAACTCTTAGGATCCAAAGCTACTTTTGATTGAGTATTCTGCCACATACAGCCAAAGGTATCCAAACTGAAACAACCTCATCAAAATGCGTTAATGTAAGTGGTGAAATCACACTCATCCCTCCCTGGGTCTGAGTCCAGCGTCCATGTTAGCATTTCACTATGCTACCAAGCTGTTTTCTCAGCTAGCTGAGTCAGGATCCCAATCCAGTCTTCTGACTATAAATCCAAAGCTCTTTTCACTGTATTGCAGGTGACAAAGGAAATCTATGGTTCTGCTTTTTATTTACAAACTTATTAGTCTGACACCATACCAGATGCCAGGCATCAGTAGCAGCTCATATTTGGCTAATAAGGTATTAAAGGTACTGGAAAAATGCGATGTCCTTTTATCTACAAAATACTTCAAAACAGAAATACTCTTGTCTATAATCACCATATACACTAACGCAGAATACATACTTAACTCACAACTTTGATTTGCTTTTTACCTGCCCATGACTCAAATAAACTTAAATCACATGTAACCTCAATTCTAAAAAGACACACCTCGCCTCTAGAGGAAAGATACATGTTATTCAAATTCTAGGAAAGCCATCATTATAACTGGTGAAGAGAAAAAGACATTTTTAGAAAACAAAAACCTTTTACAGATAAACAAATGAGGGCTCACTGAGTCTAAATGTTTTACTAAAAATTATATAGACAATTAGGGCCAGAAGAGAACTAGAAATTTGGATTCCAATTCCTAATTCAGTGCTTTCTCCACAATATCCAAGCTGCCCATTAAATATTTACCCAAAGTACCCTGGCCAAACAAAAATAATCCATTACTATATATTCAAGTAAATCAAAACCTTTTAGTAAGTTAAGCGGCAGATGCACATTACCTTATATATTGACTTTTTATTTTTTTAAGTAATCTCACTATGTCCTAGTTATCTCTTTCACTTTTATAGTCAACAAGATTTCATTTTATTTAAATAATGTAAACACAACACTTGTTATCAGATCAAACACACTTAAGGGGGTTCTAAATGATTTTTATATATAGTCATGCATCACATAACTCTGGGGATACATTCTAACAAATGTGTCATCGGGTCATTTAGAAATGCAAACATCACAGAGTATACTCATACAAACCTCAAATCTAGCCAACTACATACCTACCTATATGCTATAGCCTATTGCTCCTAGGCTGCAAACATGTACAGCATGTTACTGTACTGAATACTGTAGGCAACTGAAATACAATGGTACATGTGTACTGAAACATATCTAAACATAGAAAAGATACGGTATTGAAACATACCTAAACATAGAAAATTTACAGTAAAAATATGGTATAAAACACAAAAAAAGGTACACCTGTATAGGGCCCTTACCATGAATGAAGCTTGCAGGACAAGAAGTTGCTCACAGTGAGTGAAGGTGAAGACTTAGGACATTATTATATACTGCTGTAGACTTTACAAACACTATGTACTTAGGCTATACTAAATTTAGTAAAAAAAAATAAAAAACAAAACTGTGCTACAATGCTATGATGCTACAGTGTAACAAGGCGATGGGAACTGTTTTTATGTATATGCTATAATTTTCCTAACAAAGTCATTATCATGATAATATTTTTATTGATCATCCTCTTGAATATAAATCTAATTACTCTAGGATATCTTAACTTGAAGAACAGGACATCCACAGTCTTTAGAAATTTGTTTATAAAGGTTAATTCACATGAGATTTTAGTGAGTGTTGTAGTTGATTCCAACATCCATTGCACTTGAGATGATCAGTCCAAACCAATTCTGAAATTTCATCTCCTTTGCTAGTATTTATGAGAGAACAGTCAGAAGCCAATTTGGACCAAGCCAATTTGAACCTGAGCAAAAATACTCTTGCTCAGGTTCAAGGAAAGATAGATCAGCCTTTTTCCCAGTAGATATAAACTTCTTGAAGTTCCTGTTGTACAACATAATCCATACTTTCTTATCATTTAGTGAGTGTTAGCTGAGATTTCTATTACTCGAAGCAAAAAGCATCTTAACTGATAAAGTAGTAAAATGAAGTGTAAGGACAATAAGCATTAGAAAGGGAAGAGGCTACAGGTTGAGTAGACCTTATCCCAAATACTTGGGAACAGAGGTGTTTTATTTTATTTTATTTTATTTTATTTTACTAATCACTAATTCTGTCTTTATTTATTTTTCTTTTTTTCTATTAAATCATAGCTGTGTACATTGATATGATCATGGGGCATCATACACTAGTTTCACAGACCGGTTGACACGTTTATATCACACTGGTGTTTTAGATTTCTTTTTTTTTTTTTTATTGTAGAATAGTTACTTTATACTTAGTTAGCATCCCTAATCTAAAAATATAAAATCTGAAATGCTCCAATGAGTATTTTCTTTGTGGGTCATGTTAGTGCTCAAAAAGTTTTGTATTATAGATTTCAGATGTCTTGGTTAGGGATGCTCAACTTGGATAAACCTACAGCATAAGAACCCCTCAAAAGAGATTTGTCCTTCATTAGACAGATGGTTCAAATACTTAGCCAAGGTTCTGGGGTTTTATGTAGAGCAAACGAGCTCCAAGACGCTTCCAAATAGTATCTGATTTGGTAAACTACCAGGAAACAAAGATGTTTCTATTCATTTTTCAAAGTAGGCACCCAGTACACTTCCATGCTCTGGAGACAGAGTTATAAACAAACATAGCACCTGTCCTCGGAGCTTACAGTGCAAAAGGGAGGAAATTAACAAGCAAATAAGTATCTTCTTCCTGCATCTAATTCTACTATATAAAAATCACAAAGTACCCAAGAAAGTTCTAGCATGAAAAGTTATCTGAATATTATAATCAATTAGGGTGGACATAAATAAGACTTGGTAAACTCTTTCACTCATGAGGAAAAAATTCAAAAAGAAAAGACATAAGAAGAAGAAACTGAAGGTAAAAGAAATCAGACCAGAATTGTAGAAAAATAAAAGAGAAAGATGTAGAAAGAACAAAACTATAAAATCACCAAACTAAAAAATAAAATATAAAAAAACAGTGTCTAAATAGCCACAATGCTCAGCTAGTTTTTTCTATTTTTTAGTGGAGATGAGGTCTTGCTCTTACTTAGATGGTCTCAAACTCCTGAGCTCAAGTAATCTGCCCACCTTGGCTTCCCAGAGTGCTAGGATTATAGGTGTGAGCCACCACGCACAGCCTGAATAGAAGTTTCAATTCTGTCATATTAGAAACAAGGAGACTAGGACAGACAGGATGTTTCAATAATTAACAAGGTATTGAACAAGGTCTTAACAAGGTCTTGAACCTGAGATCTTCTGACATCTCTTTTTAAAAACCTATTTCAGAGCAGAAGAAAAGACCAAAATTCCCAGCTCACTTCACAGAGTCCCTTTAAACTAAAACTGACTTTTCAAAACCTATATTCAAGGGTTGAGCTAAATCTAATTTGTCTCATGAGCTGGCCCGAGACACAAGAAAAAAAAAGAAAGAAAGAAATTCCTATACCCTTTTTTATGTCATATATAGTAAAGTAGGGCTTATAAGGAGAGAGGAGCTTTGTAATAAGAAAAAAACTTTCTAAAGTGATACACACAAAAATAATAAAGTTGCAGAAAAAAATGATCCGAAATTTCTTTCCATACCACGTAAGTCTCTGACAAAACATTATCAGGCTTAGTAATTCCTTAATTTCTTCTGAGAAAATAAGAAAATGAAGTAGCCACTGAATTGTTTAATTACCTTCAAATAAAAAGGCAAAGAAAATAAGTTGCCAGGATAAGTCACCAACCCTTGACTAAATAGCTCATTCTCCTTGCATGTAGTTTAAATTATTTTAGACAGTAATTGCAATTTTTAAGTGCCTTTCCTACCCTTGTAATATGTATACTACAGGCGAAAATGATTTCAGAGTTCAAATCACAGGTCAGTAAGTAATATCACTATGTGAATATCTGAGTCTGGGCCTAATGTCAAGAAAATATACCACATTCTTAACTCATATCTCTTCGAAATGCACATTTTTAAAGATATCTGGCAGGAGGCTTTACGATTTTTTAAAGTATAAATATTTATTCAATTTGCAACTATTTATTGAGTGCCTACTTTCCATGAGACACTCACTATCCAAGCCACAATTAATACAATTTAAAAATAGGAATTATCCTTAAATACATGTAGAATATGCAGTTATTCTTGATCACAAAGTATGGTAAAATGGCCATACCTTGTAAGTAGAATGACCACATGTCCTTGTATACATCTCTTAAACCAGCGTAATTATTAGCAGCACTTTGTCACTATCTAAGTGTCCCAGCTTAGCCACTGAATTATATGGTTACCCCACCACAGTGGGTAAGCAGACAGGTGCTATATGGTAGCTAGTTACCATAATGCCAAATATTACCTAGATTTCTTTTTTATATTGTAGATAAGAATAAGCTACCCCTAGATAAAATGCAAAGACTCAGATGTTATATCAACATGATAAAAGCACTCTGTGATTGAGGAATAATAACTTTAAAAGGGATTTGTTTTCTTAATTCAACACCCAGTAGTCAAATATTCCATCATTTCTATGCCACCGGATTAATGGTTTGCAACTAACCCAAGCAGATCTCAACAGTCACATGACCAACAACAGAACCAAAACACAGGGGCCACTTGCCAGACTGCCACAAGAACAAAGGCCTAGCAGGTGGCCATCTACTGCTCCAAATTAAATCATGCTGCACAGAACATTATCTCCATCATTGTATAATGTTTTTTTGTGTAATATAAGTCCTCATATCTAATTTTCGAAATTAAGACAAAATTGTTTTTAATGACAAACCACAATAGGAAATAACAATGAACCAAGTAACTGTTGCTCAGAGCTCAGTGAAAATGATCCTTCTTAAGCCCCAGAAGTAATCACCATACCCTACCCACTCTCACCCCAATATTTGCTCAATGAAGCAGTGCTATATCTGGAACAAATCCCAAGGCCTAGTTAAACACCAGGTGGTATACTAGGGTAATCTTTTTTTTTTTATAAGTAACAGATGGCTCAAACTTATCATCTTTATGACATGCAGCACAGGACTCATGCAAGTGAAACTGTCTTCCAAGTACTTTATACAAGTAACATAATTATTCATGTGACTCATCACTTCACATCATAAAGAGAGCAGCAGGTGAGACAGATGCTGTACTTCTGGATTATTTATGACTTTGTATAACAAATGTATAAATGATATACATAAACACCGAGATGTACAGATATATTTAAATGGAGCTATTATTTGGTGGTATTCTATTAATATTTCCCCAGTTGTAAAATTGGGAGACTAAATTAAATGGCACTTTGGTTTGAGTAAACAAAGGTATAATGTTATAAATCTGAAATAAGGAGAAGAGTGAGGAGAAAAACATGCCCAGTATTATTAAAGTTCAAATTGTAGAACGTTTTTGGTAGAAATATAAGAACAGAAAATAGGCAGAAGCTGGTTGGATCAGTCTATGGGCATTTGACGACCACCCCAAATTTAATCCCCCGCCAAAAAACGTCTAAAGTAAAAGAAGTTAGGCTGAGAGACTTTTTTTCCTTTCTTCCTGAATTCTACAGCCAAGGTCCAGCCCAAACAGCTTTGCCTCTCCACACCAGGCAAGGCTAGTGGGGGGAGATGGATATCTTTTGATAGAGCAGCGAAATTAAGGCAAAGGAAATCTTCCCAGGTAGCTCAAGTAGAGAGAGCCTGCCTGACCCAGCCTGCTGTGGCTGCCTCATTTACCATCTCTCTACTGTCCTATCCAGTGTGGACCAAGTAGTTGGTCTGGGACGTGGCCCTCAGCACTACCTCAGCTTTCCCGTAGCTCATAATCATGGGCACAAACACCCATGTGTAAACCTGGCTACCCTTGGATGTGTTACTGAAAGATGCCAATGTTTGACAACGTCAGTAACTGTCTCATCATTTGAGCCAACTTGTGAAGCAACTCCTCTATGAACACAGACTGCCTAGCAGACCCACCACATGGGACAGGTGACACAAGCAGCAGCCAAAGAAGGCACCCTCAACAGCACAGGAGAAGGGGTGTTCTGCTGAGACACTGTGCACCAAGGAAAAGAAAAGATATAGGTTACTCACATGAAAGTAAACCTGCTCAAAGCTACATGAGACTTGTCTAAAATCCACGAAATACATACAGATTCCTAATACATTTGGGGTTTGCCTGAGAATGAAACTGCCATATATATTATTACCAGTGAATAAAAATGTGTACTGGATCCCACCAAGTGTTTGCAAAGAAGTTTTGACGGAGCCTGTTAAATGTGAGGACCTCCCTAGTGAAATCCCTCTCTGAATGCCTGAATGGTGTACGTTCAATGTGTCTTATCTTTGTATGGTATTTAAACAATCATTACTAACTGCTGAGAGTCAAAGCCCTATACTGTCCACAAACAGGAACCAAATGCTAGTTGTGATTGATACTGTTCTTTATAAAATATGTATTTTGTGAAAAATAGTCTTACTATGCCAGAAATAAAATTCTGTTTGTTGATACTTGCTTTAAAACTGAAAGACTTACCAGAAAAATATATATTCAGCAGTATTAAACAAAATTAAAATGCCATAAATATTATCATTTGTAAAATAAAAGAAAAGTCAGTTATTTTTAAATATCTACTTTTGCTGAAGCACATTACATAAGCCCTAAGTTAATTAGTTCACACTTGAGGCCGGCTACCTAGCATGCCTTGAGATCATAAATACCATGATCAGTGTCTCCACAATTTCAGGAACTTGACCATTTTGTACAACACTTCCAGGAAAAATTAACACTTAGAATAAAGCTGACTTTTAAATTTACAACTATTAATTATCATCCTACTTCTATTCTCCCCTTTACCCTAGTACAATGAGAAATCATTGCAGGCGACACACATTTTAATTGAATGTGAATTGTTATTCTCATTTTAGTCAGGCTTTCTGACCCATTTATTCCAAGCCTCATATTCTGTGCTACAAATTAACCAGATGACCACCCTATAATGGTATGTTCACACTATAAATTCAACAATTCATACAGGCCTCAGGGTACTGGAATATACCACCTAGAATTCCATTTAGAAAGAATAATTCACAAGGAGATTCACAGAAATGAGACTTAATTTGAGGAGTAATGAGCAAATTATTATTTCTTAACTTCTGGTCTAGCAACCTCTTTCATAGCTCCTTGTTTCTAGTTTATGCTGCTGTCACTTCATATAGAATCTGGCTTGGCCCCATATGACTTTACCTCTGATAAATATTCAGAGTCACTCCTTTAATGGAGATTCTCCCTCTGGCTCCTTCTATTCCAGCCACACTGGCTTCTCTTTTCCTGAAACGTACCAAGCACATTCTTCCCTCACTGTTTTTGCATCTATTCCCTTTGCCTGGAATGTTCTTTTCTCAAATATCCCCACTACTCATGACCTTATTTATTTTGGTCTCTGCTCAAATGTCATCATATCAAAGAAGTCTTTCTTGATCATTGCTAACCAAAAGAATATCCTCCATCTCTCTGAAGACCTTGGTTTCATTTTATTTGCTACCTTTCCTCTCCAATTACAAAATAAGCTATGTGAAAGCTGAAAATTTGCTTAGTTCAGTGCTACATCCCTAAATTTTTTAAAAAGCACTTGGTGTAATTCAATAAACAATTGAGTCAATAAATGTTTCTCCCCCTAACCATGTAAGCTCATGATATGTTTTGTTTTATTCAGTACAGAAATCCCATTGCCTAAAACAATTCTTGAAACACACAGTAATTGTGATGAATAAATTCCACATTGCATCAGCCTAGTCTTTTCAAATGCTCTCCAAATTGAAAAATAGACATAATTTTATTAGTGTTTAATTTGATCATTAGATGACAACTCACTATTTCCTTAAAACTTTTAGCAGATTTCAAAGTTTAAATTAACATCACAATGGACCATATGCACACATTTATGCATTAAAGATATTCCTGAAAATGTATTTTTACTATTATTTTCTTCCCTACCAAAAAGCTCCAACCCAAAATAAAATTTTTATTTTATAATTTTTACTAATATTATGTTTTTACTATTTATATTACTTCATGTTTTCCTGTTAACTGTCATAATCTTCCCTAGAAAAAAGTTACAGTCAGTGATATAGTAAAATTATAGTCCAATTTATAGTCTAAGATATTATAAAAGCTTTACTTCATTCAAATGGTATAATAACTCTATAAAACATTCTCACACTCAAACAGCCATATAAAATGAATCACATGGCCAATTCCTTTTGTTGTTAATTAAAAATGCCTCAGAGCACATAGAATTGTTGAGTTTTTTTCCTTTTTTTGGACAGAACCATCTACACCAAGTGTCAGCAGATTTTTTTCTTTAAAGGTCTAATCATTTTTTTTTCTTTAAAGGTCTATAAATATTTCAGATTTTGTGAGCCATATGATCTCTGCCACAACTATTCCAGTCTAACCTCCTAACAGTATGAACACAGCCATAGACAGTGGGTTAACTATGGGTGCAATTATGTTCTAATAAAACTTCAAAAAATAAAAAAAAAAATAAGCTACATTTGTCCCAAGAGTCACTGTTTGCCAAGCTCCAGTCTACACCATTCCTTCTATATTAACTTTATTTAACAAAGCCCAGGACAACCCAACTTATGTGTGAGCTATGTGCCAAAAACAAACTAACAATGAAGGTGTTGTTTTTAACTTTAATATATCCACAGCAAATATCCCACCATAAACCATATTACAGTTAGTTGTGAGAATCTTAAACAAGTGAAACTCAGCTCTTCCGCTGTTCTCCTTTCTCCCCCCAGAAAGAAACAAAAGCAAATCCTATTTATTCTATCAGCTCTGAGTTCTAAGAGCTGAAACACCACGTAGTACGGAGTATAGGAAAGAGAAGAAGACAGAAGACCATTTTTCTCCCTTTTCTGCAAGAATTTTAATTTCTGGCATCTTTCTACTTCCTTTTACCTGCTCAGTGATGATTTTATTGCTGTCAGCTTCCCAAGTCACACACCATGGCATTATCCAAATGAACTAACTCCTGATGTGCCTAAAACTTTAAAAATGTCTATCCTGCTTTTCTAATCCACCCCTCATCCTTTAATAAAGCTGATCTCTGCTAAAAACAAGAAGAAAACTAGCTGATTAAACTAAAAATGCTAATGTGTACTTACATTAGTGAGAACTAGTAAATATTCACAGAAGTCTTACTCCAGATACTTTACTAAGGGTAGCTAGAGAGAACATAATGCAAAGTTCTAGTGGGCATAATTTTCATAATAAGGAAGGGGAGAAAATGCAAGTATTATGTAGAAAAAGAGGGGAACCGCTTGGAAAGGGTGGGAGGGAACAAAGTTCCACCAGCAAAACAACCCTAACTGGATGAAGGCTCCACAAAACTCCTAAAAGTTGTCCTTCCTCTGCATTTTTGAGGTACATATCCTCTAGACCAAGGGACATTAATTCAGATGTCTATAAGGAAGGTCACAGAAGTCAAAGTACAACAGGGAAAGACAAATCATCAGTTTTTTCAAGAGCCAGAAGCACAGATTTTTTTAAATGTATAAATTTGTCAAAAATTTTTAGCTACCAAATCATCAGCTTTTTTGCCCTGCTCTAGCAGGTCCCCATCCTTTCCTAACCACATCTCTCCAGGGTCGCCTCCCAGCATGGAAGGTGGAAGCTCTGGCAGGCTTCTTTATGGGCCAGCAACAAATCTGGTACTTTAAGGTGAGGGACTGCCTAATGGAACCTAAAGGTAATACAATGTCATGAAAAATCTGTATTACTTTCAACGGAGACCAAGAAAAATACAATTCAGCTCGTCCCAAAATATTAAATAATTAAGAATGCTTTCCTTTTCACAAAAGCCAGATATACTCTTAAGTCTAAAAATTAAAATGTTTTAGTAATATAGATTACATAAAAAGTAAAAAAAAATCCCCCACTTCCTCAGATATAACCACTAAATACCATTTGGTATTGAGTGATTTATTTCACTAAAAATGTAAATCAATTGTAAAATTCATGTATACATATTCCATCTGGTCCTGAAGTCATACAAAAGGTGGCTCAGTGAGCAGCTACGTTATGCCCCTTTTCTGCAACTATCAAGCTTCAATCAGTAGAATCTTTCTGCAGCAGAAGGTGAATTTCATACTATAAAACAAATCTGAGCTTGTCATAAAATTTAGGCTACTTAACTCAGGTCAGACCTGTCACAGGTCAGGCCTGCCAGCTGCTGTGCAACTTCTGTTCTAGTTTCTGCCCAGGCCTGTAATTATTTACAGTTTTGCACCTGTCAAAATCCTAAAACAATGACTTTCCTTGTTTCTCAGGGTTTACATACAGTTAAACGTACTCAGTTTCAAAACTGAACACTCTTAAGGCACACATGTTGGGGGAAGAGTCACTGTCATTCAGTTCTTTCTACTTTGTTTAACAGAAATAAACTAGAAATAAGGTGGAAAACATAAATTAGGTTTTGATGGTTAGTAAATAAGATATTAAAATAGCTGTTCTCAATCTTCATGAAAATGAACATCTATGAGTTGCTGGGAAAAAAGCAAATGCTTAACCCAAAAGCCAGACCTCCACAATTAGAATTTAGAAATAAGGGAGATGGGTATATTTTTAACCCATGGTTTGGAAAACATGTTTATAAAAATAATATAGCTATATAATAAAGCAAAACCATCACCCTAAGAAGATCGATTAATCACGTCACTACTCCTCCAGTTCAATCAACAATTTGGGATGCTAAATGTTAAATAATTCAGTAGAGAGGCAAAATTAAAGTACTAAGTCAGTCAAAAGAAAGAAAGATAATGCTGAAAGTGGTTCTGTGGGCTAAACTGACCGCTCATTAAGAAATGTAAATGGCTCTTTTCACTGCAGCTGAGTCTGCCACAAAGAAATTGAGAGCTCTGGGTTGAAGAGCTTTTATTCTCCTAAGTTATGCAACGCTATCCAGAAGGTGCATGTTTCTTTAAGAAATCAGCAGCTCTGGGTAAATAGGGTGCATCTGGTGAACACATGTTCACGAGCAGGTAAACACATGATTTCAGTAATTACTTCCAATACCATCTGTCAAGCAGGTAGTTTAAAACCTACTCAACAGGAAAGGCAGTTTGAAGTAATTTTTAAGCAAGTACACTTCTCATCTGCTTAATAAAAGTAAAGATCAAAATATAAAACTAGAAACCTGTCTGCTTCTGCCCTGAATTTACTCAAGGCAGAGGCAGGCAAGTTCATTCTTGTAACTAAAAAAGATGATAATGCTCCACTGGTTAAGAAGTACATGAATCTGATTAATTATCCCCAAAAGAAATTTTCTTATGATTGAGAGTGGCAGTAATTTATTCATCATAATCAATAACTAACAAGACTAGTCTCTGTAATACATTAAAGTGTGTCACCTGTCTGCAAAACCACCTCACCATTTATTAAAGGATAAACCACTCTGGTGACAAATGCTTTGACATATTTCCCAGTATCATCAGCTGAACTCAAATAACATAACTGCAAAGCAAAAGAACGCGAGGAAAGAAAAAACGTACAGCAGCAGGAGAGGAAAGGAATACAATTAAGGATTTTTCTCACTCGAAAAATAAAATTGATTTGGGAGACTTTAAAAATGATCACTGCAAATTTACATACATAAATATAGATGAGTGTCTATAAACTTCTGGCCTTTTCACTGGTTTGATTTATATCAATAAATAAATACTACCAACTCTTAAACATCCAAAGCCAGGCATGCCCTAAATACCCAAGGCTGAATTCCCCCAGATAAATATAAATTTCTCTTTTAGACTCAGTTCTCTCATTTTATCTTTACCACAGTTTTCGCTGTGGAAAAACTGGTTTTAAATTTTACCTTCTTGCTCTTAACTCCTCTCCCTTATGAGACTGAAATACCAAAAATAACATTGTTTGGCATGTATGTATCTGGGCTCTGATGAGAACGGCACTTCACCTCTGTGTCACCCCTGGAAACCTCGTAACACTACTCTGAATATGAGAAAAACACCAGACAAACCCAAGCTGAGGGATATTCTACAAAACAACTGACCAGCCCAAGACTTTTCAAGGATCAAAAATAAAGATGGCCTGAGAAACTGTCACAGACTAGAGGACACTAAGATCTTAAAAGAGAAAAAAAGATACCAGGGGAAAACTGGGAAAATATGAAAAAAGTGTGGTGTTAACAGGAATGTACCAGCGTTAATTTCTTGATTATGAGAAATGTCACATAGTAGTAATGTTCATGCTCACAATGGGGAAACTGCATTAGGGGTACATAAGAACACTATATTATCTTTGCGACTTTTCTGTAAACCTAAAATTACTCCAAAACAAAAAGGTTGTCTAAAATTTTGTTTAGTGAGGTTTAGAATGATTCAACCAAAGTTCACTGAAGAGTCAATATCTTGTAGCCAGGCACGGTAAAATATACCAGAAACCTCATCAGGAGACAGAATCGTGTGAAACAAGGTGCCTCATTGATATAAAGCATGTAAATCGCTATCTCCTTTACAGAGTCCGTAAGTGACTTTAAAAGACTCATCCATAAAGCGTGAGATGGGTTTGTGTCGTTCAAATTTCAAGTCTAAGAGCATTCAGCTGCTTTAGTCAAGAAGGCAAAACCTCACGCCTTCTAACCTCTTAGTCAGAATCCCATCTCAGGAGGCGGTGATGATTAACAGGTACCTTTCTACAGCAGAAACGGGACTGAGTCGTGTAGTAAAGTAGCTGACTCACCTGAAACTTCTTGGCCAAAACCTAAATCTTGTAAATGGTAAAACTGACTTACTTCAACTCATGACAGCCCTTATAGAGTTTCTAACTTCATATCCATGTATGGCCTTTCGGAAATTCAACTAATATTACATGAAAACGTTCCACATGCTTATGAATGTACTTCTTTTGAAGGGGGGGGCAGTATAATTATAACTGTTATCATATTATTAAAATGATCAGTGACTCTAAAGTCCTCAAGAAAAGTCAAGTCAACCATCAATGCTTTTCTCTAAAATTAAAATCAGTTGTACCTCAAATTACACAAATTGTATTTTCCCCCAAAAGTGGCCTTCTCTTTTGATCTAAATCATCACAAATCTTTCAAAAACAGATAAAATCTTATCTGTTTTTGATGGAAATACAATTCATTTAACATTTAACATTTCAAACATCTTATCTCAAGCTTGAAAACAAAACTAAAGAAGCCATTACTTTCAAGCAATGAAGCACAATACTTTTTGGATTTCAAAACATTTTACCTAGAAATGCAAATGGTTTGCACGACTCAGTGAAGTTTCTTTGTAAACCAAATCAGCTTATTTCTGTCATGTTCTACAGGACTTTCACACCAGTTTTTGTACTACATCTTCTAGTTCTCAGTTCATCCAACACTAGGAAAGAAGAGCCAGTTGTCTTCCCTTTGTTTCTAATGCTTTTTTTCATCTTGGTTGACTTAGTGTAAGGAGATAACATTCTACATGATGGCCTCAATGCTGCTAACAGTCAGATTATCATGTCAGTAGTCAAGTATTTGATAAAGCAACATGGAGTATTTTTTTAAATCCTCATGAGCAAACATGAAAAATGCTGAAATTCATTACAAGTGAATAAGATGAAAAATGACTTCCACGTACCCATGTCATACAAAATACTCTTCAACACACACCATTTATGTCAAGTTCTAACTGGGGAAAGGTGAAAAGAAATGTGTAGCAGACATGGTTATAGACTACTTGTAAAACAGTTAAAGGGTTACTCAGCATTGATTCAAATACTATATAGGTTGTGATTCCTATTCTATGATAATATCTTTCAATTTACCGTATGTACTCAAGTATAAGCCGAGCTTTCTCGGCACAAAATTTGTGCGGAAAAACCCAAAGTTGGCACAAATTTTGTGCCGAAAAAACTCGGCTTATACTCGAGTATATATGGTAATACATCTTGCATTAAAATTAATCTTAAAACTATCTGCTAAAATTGTAAACAATTTTGTTAAAATAGCTTTTGAACAATTAAAAACACAAACAATAATTTTTTTTCTCTAATCCAAGCATGAAATGATGGACAGTAATGAGGTCAAAATAAAAAAGTATGTATTTTTGCTTGACAGACAACCAAAGGGAAGTGTCTTTAACTAGTCATTAGGCTAACTTCTAATTGTTGTTTAAAGGAGGGATTTCATTTCCTTCACCAAATGTTTTCAGATGCCATTAGCTACTTGATTCCTTTAAAAAATTCACAATGTAACTGTAAAATCTCTGGAAACTTAGAGGTTGAAGATCTTGAGTAACACAAAAATCTCCCTATTTTGTAACTGCCACTGAGGATATAAAAATATGGGGAAGAAATCTATTTAATTTTTAGATGGGTTCTCAAGGTCAGTCTTTATTAAAAGGAAGAAGGCCCAATATTTCCAGGGTCCCCCCACACCACCACCACCACAGGTTGTGCTCTCCTGCTCCAGGCTGGCCTTGAATGCCTTGGGCCATTGCTAAGAGAAGAAATGCAAACTTAACCTGTGATTTAAGACATGCACTCAAGAAATGTGGCAGTAGCTTTTACAAATCTCTTTTTTATTTACTTATTTTTTGAGACAGGGTCTTGCTCTTTTGCCTGAGCTAGAGGACAGAGGTGTCATACTACCTCACTGCAACCTCAAATTCCTGGGTTTGAGCAATCCTCCTCTCTCAGCCTCCCAAGTAGCTGTGACTACAAGCATGTACCACCATGCCTGGCTAATTTTTCGATTTTTTTGTAGAGATGGGGTCTCACTCTTGCTCAGGCTGGTTCTGAACTCCTGGCCTCAAGGGATCCTCCTATCTCACCTTAGCATCCCAACGTGCTAAAATTACAGGTGTGAGCTACCATGCCTGTCCACAGATCTCTTTTTAAAATATCAATGAATCCCTTTCTATGAGGCATCTGAAATAGTAAAATCTAGAGGGACAGAAAGTAGAATCCTGGTTATCAGGGACTTAGAAAAAGGAAGAATGGTAAGCTATTCCTTAATGGGCAAAGAGTTTCAGTTGGGATGATGAAAAAGTTCTGGAGAGGAATAATTGTGATGGTTGCAATTCTCACAGCAATGTGAGCATACTTAATGCCACTACACTGCACGCTCATAAGTTTAAATGGTAAAAACAGTTAAAATGGTGAATTTTGTGTTATGTATATTTTACTACAATTACAAAAAAATACACCAATGAAAACCAGAATGGTTGCCCATGGCACTCTATAGAAGAGTTGGCAATCCAGAGGATATCTGCCTGGCCAAAGAGGGAAAAAAACAAAAGAATGATGGAAGTGCAAGGAACAGATAATAAGAAATTCAGTGTTGCAACTTAATTAGCAGATATGAACAAACAGAAGCTCTCTGGTACAAATACCGCTTCTTCCCATTATAACCTGATATCTGGGCTCAGCTCTAAAAAAGAAAACAAAAACAATGTGTATTTATAAACAGCTGATGGACCTCTAACCTGAGGAGTCCTAATGGATAATTTTAATGACAAGCCCTTCACCTGGGTGGAACAGAAAAAGAAGATATATATAGGAGAGATCCACACAAAATGTCAGTGGCTGGTGGGCTGAATAGCCTAGATATTTTTAGGAAATAATTCTGGATACTCAGTGCCAAATTTTGTCTGGGAACTTGAGAAAATCCAGTTCAGAAGGCTACAGGCTTGATTTTTCCCATAAAGACACAGTCCTAAAAAATGTACACCATTTCTATCATACATCTTTCACAATTACTGGGTAGAAAAACAACAGCCCTGCTTAAACAAAGATGTAAAAACTAGTTGATCAACACCCCTATATGCTCATAAGCAAAACTCAGTGAAATTCGGGGGTAGGGAGGATGAGTAAATTCCCACCCAGTGGCTTCACTATACAGGTATATCACACTTTGTGGGTGAAGGACATACCTACAACTCTGACTTTAACCTTATAAAAGCAAACTATGCAACCCAAACATATGTACCCCAATAATAATCTGAAATTAAAAAAAAAAAAAAACACCGTTTTTTCACTGAAATGAAAGGTCAGTGACAAAGGCCTTCATTCTGCTGTTTTTAATGTATATGGGGTCATGGCTTTTCTCATTACTTTTCTGGGCTATTTGGTGAAAGTAGGGGGACTTCCTAAGCCCTGGCATTAATATAGCTATGGTTTCTGTTACATCTGTTAAGCTAACGCTGGGTGACAAGGTTAATACCAATACAAAGAATATGCAAAAGCAGCAGGAGTAGAACCTTGTCTGTACAACTCAAAGAATGACATCCTGATGCACAGGCAGCAATGCCCATCCTTCTTCCTTTGGTGGAACTGAGGGGGTCTCCCTGGATCCAGAGTAAAAACCAGTGATTCTACTGAAGTAACTAGCCGGCCCTCAATAAAGCCTATGCAAAACATGATTCCTATCAAGGAACAAGTTATCTGTGATTAAACTAAGAACTTCTCTGAGTTAAGCAATTTGAAAGTCAAGTACAACTAGGTCTTACAAAAGCTTTGTATAAGACTTCCTTCATCCACATTAAATGGATAAGACATAACAAGGGAAGGCAAAAATATTTCTGTAGTCTTGACCTTCAGGAAGCCACAGCCAGGAAAAGAAGGCCACTGGTGTGTGTACTGCTCAGCACACATTAATATGAAGTATGTTAAATGTGGAGGATTGGTTCCTCACAGAAACACACCTATCTGGAAAGATAATTCTGCCATTTGTCCCATTTTGGAGGAAGGGGAAAAGTGGCTATTTTTTCTTCCTCTTGATAAAATGCACAAAAGAAGTTCAAATAACTGATAATTCTAAAAGTTTTGTGTCAGAGGGATTGCAGGGGCCTGAAACTGAATAAAAAGAATTATCTTATTTCAACTGGATAAATCATCACAAATGGTTAGTAGTTTGGCTTATGGATATTATTTCTGACTAGCCTGAAAAGGCAGTAAATATATGCACACTTATAATACTTGAAAAGGAAATTAGGACAGAGAAGAAGAGTGAGAGGCTGCCTTAGATTTTGAAGGATGGCTCCACTGGACTGCAGCTAGGAGCCTGTCCCTTGCTCCAGGGTGAATTCTGCCTCCTTTAACTTCTTAACACTGTGGTAGTTTTCATCTTCTCTGCACTGTGACCCTTCAAGACGCTAGTTTTCCAAATTTATCCCTAAAACTAGGCTTTTCTTTCTTAAGTTCTGTGCTGCTAAAGAAAAACTAAAAATTAAGCCTCAAAAAATTATCCCAGGAAAAGTACAAAAATGATTACTATAAAATTTCATAGCTGATAATCCCCACCAGCAGGTTTTCTAAGATAGTTTCACTTTAGGTTTCATGATTTTTGAACCTCAAAAATAATGAACTTTCAGAGTTCTAGAAAATATTTAATCCCTTTGTGACCCAGAAGAAAATTCTGTGGAATACCAACAAAAGCCTAGAACAGTCCCAGACATTGCAGGCGCAGTGTATGAAAAGAAGTGAAGATGAGGAAAACCGGAGATAAGTTACTACCATTACACTTACTGATTAGTAATAAACAGAACTCACAAGATCTCAGGATATTTGTGGCTCCAAATAGAGAGCTGCCTAACATAGTTATAAAACTGCAGGTAAACCTGGAGGTTAAATAACAAACTGAGAACATACTGGTCATCTCTAAAATTTGTAATCATTTTGACCTTTTTAATTTCAGCTTAAAATCCTCCAAAGAAACAGTGAGAATTAGCCTTGATTTCATGCCCTTGATATGTATTCTATTAAGTCTGACTTCCCAGGGTGCGGGGAGGGGCAGGGCCTAATAAATAGATAGTAATCTTACATGGTCAAATGAACTAGTATTCTGAGATGAGCAAAAACTACCATACCTATACAAAAAGCCCATAAAACAAAGTTCTACAGCATTTTAAACACTGTGAAAACTTTAAAGTTAAAACTTTTGCACATACCCCCAATTTACATATATTTATTTATACATTACATACTTATATTACTGTATTAATCGTATATATGAAAAAATACAAAATGGAAAATAAAAAAGAATGATCTAAAAATGAAGTTTTTATAGCCGGGAGTTGTGGCAGGTGCCCATAGTCCCAGCTACTTGGGAGGATGAGGCAAGAGAATCACTTGAGCCCAAGGGGCTGAGGTTGCTGTGAGCTGTGATGCCACTGCATTCTACCAAGGGTGACATAGTGAAACTGTGTCTCAAAAAAAAAAAGTTTTTAATATGTTCTTCCCAACCAATCCCAAAGCCATTGTTTCATCTGGCCTTGAGGTATCTATACCCCACTCTGAAGTCAACTACAAGCGAAGACCAAAAAAAAAAAAAAAAAAAAAAAAACCAGACTGAGAGACATAATGAGCAGCCTTTCACAACACTTTGGAGTTCACCCAAAATTATGTACGCAATGATGACTGAAAAGTTTCTCAAACTCAGGTTAGCTGCTTTCAACTCTTTCTCTACTTTTAACACCTCCCTCAGATGACACAGGGCAGGAGAGGAGGCAAAGATGTAAACAGCAAGCGGAAAGGTCACTCACTATTTAAGAGCAATAATAAGGAAGTTTAATAAAGCTATAGGCTAAATTAAGTGTATATATTCAGTCTGCCAGCTATGACTTTCACCTAGCCAGGTACTCAAGCTCGACTTGCCTCAGACCATTACTGGGTGTAAGCTCTATTATCAATCACCCTCTCTAGCATCACCAAGCAGAAGGCAGGCTGGCCTCACCAGGCCATCTGTACACACACCTGCTCTCAGCAGCAGTGGCTGCTCAGGGCCTGCTGGCCCAGAGATGCCTCGGCCCAGAGGGCATATGTGAATTCGTCTTTTCTGCAGGAACTAGTCCAAAGACTTGGGAAGAAAAGATGGAATGAATAAAAGAGACAAGACAATGAATGGCAGCTTATAAATGAGAGCCTCAAAATGTCCTAAGGGGAGGACATAAAGCATTTTGCCCACCCACAGACCCTAAAGAACTTCAAAGTCATTACTGTCTATGACCTCTGATAACTCCTGCTTTCCTAAAAATCTACTAAAATAGTATCAGTGCTTATTTTAAAAGTATATTCATCCTACCATATGAGCAAAATAATCAGCACATCAATCAGAATCTTAATTCTCTTTCTTTTTTTTTTGTAGTAATGAAAGTACTCAAGCACACAGTGGAGATACACAGAACTATCACTCAGTTCATATTCCATCTGCAAAGCCTTCTCTCAAGATCTGAGCGTTACATTCATTCTTTCCCATTGTTGTTTATGAGCATGTTAAAACAGACATGAGTTTAAAAGTTCCCTCATCGCTAATTCTCAATACACAAGAAGCTCATTAGTATATACAAATGTGAAGTCTATAATAAAGATAATATAGGATTAGATTAAAGATGGCGGCCAAGTAACAGCTTCCCTGTAACTGGGCACAGCGAGTCTGGGGAGACAAGACTCCAGGCATCTCTGGCCGGTGGAATCTGCCTATGATCGTCCCCTTGAGGATACAGGAAGCCAGCAAGAAACTTCTGGACCCCAGGAGGAGGACAAAAACAGTGGAAAACTGGCAAGTGGCTGCGTGTGTTCGATCGACCTAATCACGCCAGCAACCGTGAGTACAAGCACCAGTGAGACTGCAAACCAGAAAGGCATTACCTGTGAACTCTTTTGGTGTTCTTGGACTTGGCACTCAGTTGAGCTGCCTTGGGGAGAGCTTGAGCAGGAGTGTGGATAACGTTGGGCATTGTCTGGGGCCCCAAAATGAGCCACTAAGCTGGGCAAGGTAAGCCATTGTGAAAGAACTGCTCCGGCAAGCTCCACCCTCAGAGTCCCAGAGCAAGGATCGGGCGGGACAAAGTAACCTAGAGACTGAGCAGCCTAAAAGCGGGGACTGAACTGCCTTACAGCCTTAATCCTTAGGAGCAGAGTGAGGCGGTTTTGGCACACTGGAGCCTTGGGCTGTTGCCCTGGGTAGAGTGCCCTGACATCACAGCTCATAGCAACCTCAAACTCCTGGGCTTGGCACCGCCAAGACCTCCATAAGAGCTGTGCAGTGACCCCCGACCAGTGACCCATACCCACGGGGCCTCCACATTCCCTGACCAGGAACACGCAACCCTGCAAACTCCCTCCTGTGTCCTCCAAGCCTCCACACTAGCCCATTCATCTAGCCAGAAACCCTGGTAGCTGCGTGCCCTCTGGAGCCCTCCCTGCCTCTCGTAGAGCCCTTCTGCTGCCCAGAGCCTGCTGGAGCCTTCAGTTCTCTGTGCCAAAGTCATTGGGCGCCAAGCACTCCCAGAACCATGCGCACCACCCCCAGCCCTGGTACTGGATCCGGGTGTGTCACACACCGGAGCTGCTTCCACAACCAGAACTCCCTAACTAGAGCAGCCCCAGAGGAACGACACGGGGTCACTCCCTACAAAGATCCAGCAACAATAGAGTGATCCCACTGGGGTCTAATCTTGGAGAGACACCTCCCCAACTCTGAGGACGGCCAGAGGCAACGGTGAAAAACAATCATGAGGCGAAATCAACAGAGAAACTCTGCCAATATGAATAATCAGGGTAGATCAACTCCCCGAAGGATCAATGGGGCAGACAGAGCACAAGACCTCATGCACAAACAAATAGCTGAGATATCAAAAATTGAATTCAGGACCTGCATAGCAAATAAGATTGAATTAGAATTCCAAAAGTTATCTCAGGAATTCAACACATTCAAAGAGCAAATGACCAAAGATTTTGACACATTGAGACAAGAAGTTGCATTCCTCAAAGATCTGAGAAACACAGTAGAATCCCTCAGTAACAGAATGGAGCAAGCAGAAGAAAGGATTTCTGACACTGAAGACAAAGCTTTCGAATGCTCCCAAACCCTCAAAAAAGAAGAGAAATGGAGAGCAAAAACAGACCACTCTCTCAGAGAGCTCTGGGATAATT